>JBAMJV010012210.1:0-37155 GCA_037951105.1 Echinarachnius parma
GCAATCACTAGGAATCATAATTACGCTGCAAGAGGTGTAGCTGACCGCCCACCCCCCCCCCCCAGCCCCTAGGACGGGCATGAATTCAAAGGAAATCATCCAAATGTAATTGCATAATATTTGTTTAGATAATTAAAGCCGTGTGATTTTATAAATTTAGCAACCCTATACTTATTTGTAATATCTAACGTACGTTTTTTATTCGAAAAATAAAATAGACACATGATATATATTTTGTTATTTTTTAATTCTGCTCAAATGTTTTTAATGAACGTAAACAAAGTATGAAATAAATACGCTTATAGAACAACAAGAAGGAGAGGATAAGAGTGAAGTAGAAGAAGAAGAACGAAGAAGAAGAAGAAGAAGAAGAAGAGGAAGAAGAAGAAGAAGAGAAGAAGAAGAAGAAGAAGAAGAAGAAGAGGAAGAAGAGAAGAAGAAGAAGAAGAAGGAAGAAGAAGAAGAAAAGGAAGAAGAAGAAGAAAAAAAAGAAAAAGAAGAAGAGAAGAAGAGAAGAAGAGAAGAAGAGAAGAAGAAGAAGAAGAAGAAGAATAAGAAGAAGAAGAAGAAGTAGAAGAAGAAGTAGAAGAAGAAGAAGAAGAGAAGAAGAAGAAGAAGAAGAAGAGAAGAAGAAGGAAGAAGAAAAAGAAAAAGAAAAAGAAAAGGGGGGAAGAAGAAGAAGAAGAAGAGAAGAAGAAGAAGAAAATAGAAAGGAGAGAAGAAGAAGAAGAAGAAGAAGAAGAAGAAGAAGAAGAAGAAGAAGAAGGAAGAAGAAGAAGAAGAGAAGAAGAAAAAGAAGAAGAAGAAGAAGGATGAAGAAGAAGGGGAGAGGAAAGAGTGAAGTAGAAGAAGAAGAAGAACTAAGAAGAAGAAGAGAGAAGAAGAAGAAGAAGAAGAAGAAGAGAAGAAGGAAGAAGAAGAAGAGAGTGAAGAAGAGAAGAAGAAGAAGAAGAAGTAAGAAGAAGAAGCAGAAGAGAAGAAGAAAGAAAGAGAAGTAAAGAAGAAAGAGAAGAAAGAAGAAGAAGAAATAAAGAAGAAAAGAAGGAAAAGAAGAAGAAAAGAAGAAGAAGAAGAAGAAGAAGAAAAGAGATAAGAAGAGAAAAGAAGAAGAAGAAGGAAGAAGGGAAGAAGAAGAAGAAGAAGAAGAAGAAGAAGAAAAAGAAGAAGAAGAAGAAGAAGAAGAAGAAGAAGAAGAGAAGAAGAAGAAAAAGGACGAAGAAGAAGAAGAAGAAGAAGAAGAAGAAAAAGGAAGAAGGAAGAAGAAGAAGAAAGAAGAAGTAAGAAGAAGAAGAAGAAGAAGAAGAAGAAGAAGAAGAAGAACAATGAAGAAAGAAGAAGAAGAAGAAGAAGAAGAAGAAGAAGAAGAAGAAGAAGAAGAAGAGAAGAACAGGAAGAAGCAAGACGAAGAAGAAAAAGAATTTTAGGTAGGGATGATGATGCGTTTATACGAGGAAGAAAGGACGAGAAGAAACAGGGAAAAGGTAATGAAGAAGAGAAAGAAGAAAATGTTTCGAAAAAGTGATGAAAAATCGTAATATTGATGATGACGGTACGTACATGACAAACTTGACTAAGCTCTGGGTTCCCTATGTACCCGGGGTAGACACTCGCAACTCGATAGCGACGTAGTTTTACTCTGTGTTCGACTATCGTTGATCGAGTTGTCCGGACATTGTGTGCAGTCTCCATTGCCGTATGACGCTTGTAAAACCCCACGAAGAACAAACATGCAGACCGATGTATATAGAGTATACTATAGTTAGTAATATATTTTTCACAATTATTTTATATAGTATATTTGGGGGTCATCAAAAGTGTCTTATGTCAAGTTTAACCTTCATTGTTTACCATCGTCAACATCGCTATATATCGACGTCGTCGTAACCCACCATCAATCATTATCATCATAATTCATCATCAATCATCGTCATTATTATCAATCACCATCATCATATCATTATCTCACTCAGCAGCTACATTATATTACCTGAATGCATTGAAAGTTTGATAATGAGACGGGCTACAGAGTAAGTTTAGGAATTACTGTACACTTTTTTGTATAGAGTAATGTTGCTCCCCAATTTCATTACCCCTTAAATTTATATTGGTTTCAGAACAGATTACCTTTCTTTGTAATAACTGAATGATTGCCAATAACATTTGTATATGAATATCACATTATCACATCTATAATCTACTTTTTTATGTTTCCTGTAAAAAACTAATGGTTTTGACAGGAAGGAAATGCCAAGGGAAATATTTGTGATATAGTTGCAAGATTGTGTTAGATTTAATACAAACTTTCATGTCAAACGAACGCAACGTTCGGATCCCATAACGGCACGGTTTAAATGTAGAATGTTCATCAAAATTATTTATTTTCAAAATTCGAATGCCAAAAGCAGGAATTATATATATTTGGATAAATAGAGGACCCGACCTACACAAATAAACACCTCACACAAGTTATTGACAAACGTTGACCCTGATAGAATCCTTCTCACATGTTTTAACCCTTCGTTTTTAGTCAGTGCAGTACAACGATAAAATTCAAACCATTAAAGGGATGTAGTAATTTTGTTTACAAGTGGTCAAAAAGTGATGAAATGGTTGATGGTTGGATTTGTACAGAGTTCCAGTGGAATAGTAAATATCCAAACAATTCAATCGTAACGAAAAGGGAAATTCGACAAACCTGGCCAAAATCTGTCCCATGCTCCTAAGAATTAATACGGAATACAAACAAGGTATGAAAGAACCACTAGGGTCTAAGTAAGTTTTTTGGGGGGGGGGGGGGGGGGGGAGCTTGACAATAATACCAGATCCTTTAAAAAAAAAAAATTTTTGTCCCAAAGACCTGAAATTTCAATTTTTAAAATGATTTTTGTCTAAATGGTTTCTATATAACATTAAGCGAGGTTTCCACCTCTTTGACATTAGTTTTAATTCGGCGTTTCAAAGCTAATTTGCATGTTTCTGAAATAAGGCCAGGAGGTCCGTTTCTATCAAGGAATTGTTAAAAAACGATTAACAAAATTATTCTAGGGTTTTGGGTGTAAAGGAATTTAATTCCGGTGATCATATTTTGCACGCTGAATCTAAGATGGCTGCCCCTAATTTGCATAATTATGAATATTAATTCATTTTCAGGGGCCTAAAGCCTCGAATAAGCAATAGTTACTAAGGATATCATTTACAATCATGTTCTATATATGTATTATAATATTTTCAGCTTATTGCCATATTGGCAACAGTTTTTTTACGTTATTTACCTATTTTGCAAGTTAACAGAAATCGAGAAAAATCGTGTGGGTATTGTGAATCCCGGAGGCTAAAAATGATGAGTAATATATAATCATTTTTTGTTAAGGTGAGGATAGTACAACAAATCTACTTCTGATACTAATTGGACGTATTATACCATGAGCAACCCACATAAATCCAAGATGGCCGACACTCTGGCTTTTTAAGGTAGATAATCTTCTTTGCCACTTTGACCGAATTTATTTTTATAAAAAAGTTATAATTTATTTAACTGTATGTATAGGCAACCAACAATATTGTGAATCAAGTATTCATAGTTGTCAATTCCAATAATTAAAAGTAAAATATTATTGTATCGATTCTAATATAACCAAAAGAATAAACATGTTTATCGTAGCATTTGTAACTTGGGGGCGGCCACTTGGGATTTAGAAGGATGCCATGGTGAAATATGGAAATAAGTTATCCATAAATTTATTGTTTGCCCCTCAAAACCTAGGAAGAATAGGTAGTACTCGACATTTTCAAATTGCCTAACGATGTCAAGGTGCAACCTCGCTGAATTTTTCTATAGGAAATCATTTGTAATATGAATAATAACAAAAAAACTTGGACCTTGACGTTTCCAGGTCTAATACACGACATGTAGGACCGTCTACATATATGTCTATAGCATTCGGTAATTTATTGTATCCAGGCAACGGTTTAAAACGGGCTAGTCAAATGATGCGAATATATCTAGGGGTTAAATGTTGACACCGTTGAGAATTCGAGTCATAATGTTGCATACGGGGCTTACCTGAACATCGGTGCCATAGAATCCCGCTCACACTGCGCACTCTATATATCCACCTGGAGTTGCGCATTGAGCAGGCGCAAAGGCTGCCCACATCCGCTGCACGCAGAGTTTTCTGCAAAAGATATGCTGTAAGCGCCATTTTGGTTCTTTACATCATGTATTTGGAGACATTGTATATAATGATTTTATAATATTTACACTGGCGCAGATTGCAAAAATGTATTGTTGTTTTTACCTTTGAGGTGGGGGGGGGGGGTGGGGGGGGGGGGGGGTGAACAGCTCCCGAACAGAGGAACTAAGCCATTGCTCACAGTAAGCTAGTTGGCTATGTATATACAGTCCTATGAGATTTCAGAATTATTATCCACTTTCAACAAAAATAAAAGACAATCACATTTAGAGTACAAAAAACATTTTACTAGTTTCCGGCATTAACACAGTAACACAACATGATCGTATATTGGAATTACCAGTAGGCCTAAGTACCGTTTGACCAGTGATACATGGAGTATGGGACTATCACGGGACAAAGGGACTATACACGCCCCCTCCCCCCTCGAACAATACAAATAATTATAGCATAGTTAAGAATATCGACTATCCGGTGCACAAGCTACATGCATGCGGCTCACCTTTTTTAGCGACTGTCCCATATTGGCCACATCGCTTGTTATCTCTACAGACCCAAAACGTAGTTCTCCTTGGGGCATCGAAGCAGTGTTGTCCAAATCCTGTTGGTCGATGTTTTCCCCAAGAGCGATACAGAAGATGGTTATTCCTCTGTGCACTTCAGCACAATGCCTACGGTACGGGATCCGCTCCACTACTGGACTCCCCGTCTGTCAGCAGGATGATAACTCTAACACAAAAATAAGGTCAGGCGGAATAGAGTTGTAATAAGGTCCTGATTCACCTTGGGTTGATTTTTTCTATAAGACCGATACAGATGATGGTTATTCCTCCGCCCCTGTACGGGATCAGCTCACACTATTGACTCCCCGTCGTGTCAGCAGAATGATACCTCGTAATATTTAAAACAACAAAGAAAATACTGCAGAACATGTTTGTTACGTTTCCAAAAGATGTTGCAGTAAGTCCAATTCTTCTTGGTTGATGGCAATACGGAATATGCTATGCATTGCCTTTTAAAAAACCTGGTCCGAAACGAGGTCTATCTCCATTATCAGGACTCCCAGTCTGTCAGTCATTCAGCAGGATTATAACTCTTACAGACAAAAAATAGATTACCGTAGTTTTTAAGTTTAAAAAGTTTAAATGTTATCCAGACTAAATATTACATAATAAAAATTGACTAATTTGTATTGGTTGACGTTTTCCCCAAGACAAATACAGAACATACGAATTCATGTCTCCTTTAACACCGTCATAATCATACGCTAATGGTGAGGGATTGCTACAATAGTGGACCCCTCCCGTCAGCAGGTTGATAACTCTAAATACATGTAATTTATTTGAACAAAGAAATAAATCAACGGGGGGGATGAGGGGATGCATCCCCCCCCCCCCCACACCTCACAAGGTGGGGGATGACATGTACAATCATCCCCCCCCAGGTTTTAGGGAAGGATTTAATTTTGTGTGTGTGTATCTGAATACGAGTGGGAAAGAAAACATTAGTTGTATGAGCTAAGACTTGTTTGTTGCTAATCGTTTAGTTGTAAATATAGAGAAGACTTGTTATATGATTTTTAAACCTAAAAATGTATTTGTAGATGAAACACAATTGCAAATTCATATATGTAACCATAGGATACAACAGGTAAATCAGATTAAATTTTTAGGGATTATGATTGATGCGAATTTAACTTGGAAACAACATGTAAATGATATATCGTGTAAGATTTCAAGAGCCATAGGTGTCATGAGTCGTATCAAGGATATTGTTCCATTCAAAGTACTTAAGATGTTATATGATACTATGATTTTACCATATTTATCTTACTGCAATATTATATGGGGAAAATGTGCAATAATATCGATTAATAGACTTCATGTATTACAGAAGCGTGCAGTTAGACTCATGTGCAATGCACAACCTCTTTCACACAGTGCTCCTCTTTTTAAGAAATGTAATATTTTAACGGTAACCCAATTAAATCAGCTGCAGGTGGCAATTTTTATGTATTCATTTTTTAAAGGAACACTTCCATCAGTTTTTAATGACATTTTTAAACTTAATAGTGCAATTCATTATCATAATACTAGAACACAGGGAAATGTGCACGTACCATTATGTAAATATAATTTTTCACGCACAACCATTATTTTTATTGGAACAAAATGCTGGAATGATATACCAATTGAAATTAGAGAATGCCCAACTTTATTGAATTTTAAGCACAAATATAAACAGTTTTTATTGTCATGTGAAACTTAGTAACAAACATGTGTAGAATTTTAAATTTCTTTTACTAAGTGTTAAATATACATGTCTCCCTTTCTCCTCTTACTCGCTTTTTTCTTCCCTTCTCTCTCTCAACCGCTAGGCCATAATGGGGATTTACCCTCGATAAGCCTCTGGCTTTTTGGTAATCCCCCACATTCTCATTTATTGTTTGTCTAGTAGAATTCTCTCCTTTTTGTTTGTTTGTGAACCTAGTTTTTATCTGTGTTTGTTGTTGTAGTTGTAATCTTGAATCAATTTTATTCATTGTATTTGTTGTTTTTAATGCAGAATGTGGAATAAAATGAAATGAAAATGAAATGAAATTCTAACGTTAAACACGTAATTTATACATCCATTTTCAATTTTCGCTGCGCGCTTTGCGCGCGAGCAGATTATCTCAGTTTGCTGTGTAACTTGCGTATGGTCTGGGGTGAGTATTTTTTCTGTATACTGGGCCACGTAGTTCCAGTGTAGGCCGGCATTGCTCTGGCTGCTTGTGTGACGTGCACCAAATTGCACCATTTAAAGTATATATATATAAATACAAATTCTTCTCCGTGGGAGGCCCCTCCCAAACCCTCCATATTTGGCTCTGCCCCAGCCCTCGGTAGCTTCTCCCCTCGGGAAGTGGTTGGATTATTCATAATGTGGCATATGGTGATGTTGGAACTGTGTATGACGCTAAATATAAATACAATATTTGTGTTTGTGTTAGGGTGTATATTCATTAGTGTGTAAATTATTTGTTTTCTTTGTGAAAATATATTTACAATTTCTGGTCGATCAAATCATAACGCGCTTTCCCAGATACAGTCAATGTTATAAAGCCCCCATAGGTTTTGCCTCCCCCAAATCCAAAAGTGCTTCCGGCCCGCCTAGTCACGACCATTTTAACATCTAACCCCCCCCCCACCCCCACACACACACACACACACACACACACACACACACTGAAAGGACTTTCAAGCAATTGCCTTGGTCTCGAAATATTTCGGCAGGTGGTCGGCAAATCATCCCCCCAGGTGTAAGAACCTGTCTACGCCACTGGTTGCTGGAGTAGACTCCATCCCTTTTGTTCCCAAAATCAAAACACCAAGACGAGATCCGCTACATTCGTCCACAGTTAACAGGCCCGTAGCCAGGGTGTGCAATGGGAACACAAGCAACCCCCCCCCCCCCCCCCCCCAACAAAAAAAAAAAAAAAAAAAAAAATTTATCAGTATCGGCCATCTAAACGAGTGGTCTCGAGCACCAATCGGTCTTGGCGATGAACCCCCCTCCCCCCACCCCGCTTACACGACTCAACCAAGTGGTCTTGGTCTCGGCCATGATTGGCCTCGGTCCCGTATGTAATGTACGCATCCCCTCCAAAAATCCATGCTACGGGCCTAAAGTAATGAATGGAAGCCATGGATGAAAATTTAAAATAAAAGAAATACAATGAATCTTAATAACGCATCCCCTCACTCGTGTGACCACATCCATTGGTTTGCCATTTTATTTTCTAGATTTCCTTGACTTTAATGCGTGGGTAGATGAGTATAAATATACGGATATGGCCTAACGTTTCGGGCTAGTTATTCTTAGATTGATCACGTCAACTAATGAAGAACAGAAGAATAACGATTTAACATTGTAACAATTCTTCAACAAATTATTCTCATTATATTCGAATTACTAATAGAAGCATGGAATCTATTTCGGTATTCCAAATTTCTCTTCCAATATTGAAGTATTAGGATGTAAAACCATCTACTGGATAGTTATAACTGTGCGCAAAGTCAGTGCAATGAGTAAGTGAAATATAATTTTGAATTTTCGCTCATTACTCGGTCATATGACATTAATTTACTATTTACACAATAATATATCCCATTCATTTGTCTTAGATGGACAAACTAGATATAAACAAACGGACAATGTACAGATGGTACATAATTTCATATGGAAGTACCAGATTAGAATATAGAAGATGTATATCATTATTTTATCAGGCCACCTAGATGGGTTCATTTTATGTTTAAAAAAAGATATATAATCAAACTAATTTTGAATATAATTTAGGAAGATTATCGTAAAAGTCATAGTATTTTAAAAATAAAATCTATGTTAATAAAATCTTGTTTGATTCTTACTTGCCCGCATTCGGTCTAGTAGAACTGGCTAGGATATTCCCGGCAACTTCGACGGCATCGCTGGTACACGTTCCTCCACCAACGTAGGCCACGGTTTTTACATCACCCAGAAAAGTGCATTTATTTTTACCGGTCGGCGAGCCGATATAGTCGACGTAGGTGTAAACTTGGTTGCAGCTGGAAAAGGAGACGACCGAAATAAGCGTCGTGGTCGACGAGACTTCGATCATCAGCGAAACCATCATGACGAAGTCCACGGCGAGCTCGTAATTGGCCAAGCCGACGCTCCCCGACGAATCGAGAACGAAGACGAGATCGGACTCGGGCTGCTTGTCCAATACCTTCATGAGATTTTCCTTGAACAGCCTCCCAGTCGATTCGATATTGCCACTGTCAGTACCTACTTGCCCAGAAGTACTTTCGAAAGTTATCATCACGAGCACTGAGATGATTTGGAGAAGAAGTAAAGCAGTAAACCGACACATTTTGACGGATTGTTTGAATTCGATGTCTTTAATAATCAGCGCAACCAAAATAGGCAGATTCTATAGATCAAGAATTAAAAATGTATCTCTGTATTGCCAGTCATCGCCGACAACATTCTTATAATTATCTTTGTCGAAATTCAGTTTTGATGTCAATGTGTAACGTACATTTCTTCGGCTTATGGATACGATTACCAAGTACTCATCATCAATGAAAGTCAATTGTTGATGTGATGAATTACGTCGGTCGTTTGTCTTTTAAAAGAAGTTCGTATATCCGCGCATGCGCAATACGCGAGACTAAGGCATTCGAGGGTACCGTACTTACGGTGGAACATTATATTCTCTCTGTATGTTGATTACCCCTTGTTCACCCCGTGTATTGCGCTAAACCATAATTATATACTGTACATACTTTTGGAATGTCGTGGTTCATTGGTTGGGCGTTTGAAGAGAGGTCTTGGGTTCGACCAACACGACACATTCCACATATTTCCGTCAGGGATTTTCGTACATGCGTATAGGCTGTAGATATCAAAATCAGTTTAAAATAGATTTCTTTACATAAATTCAGTACATCATTATGTCGTGGATCATGTACTGTTGACCCACGCATTGCTATATAAATTATAATTATAATTAGGATCTATCACAAAGAGCAACGATTGATCCTTTTGTCGTTTCAGTACTGGGGGAGTTAAGATACGATAAAGTGCGTTTTATTTTTAGTCGTGATCCAGATGGAAGACTCGTTAATCAGAATGTGCCGGAATAGGCTGCCAGAAATCACCATCTAAAGGGACAGTCCCGTAGACAACCTTTGGTTACTACCTACTGCAGGACGTCATGACAGTGTAATAGATAATACAAAATAAATCATGAATTTCTTCAATAATAGATTGCCAAACAGTGGCGTACCCAGGATTGTTTAAAGAGGGGGGGGGGGGGGGGGGGTGGGTAAAGGGTCCGTAAATTTTTTTCGAAGCCGAGACCGAGTACCAACAGAGTTGAAAACCCCTCTCAGGGGGGGGGGGGGGGTTTCGGTAAACAATTTTCGAAGCCGAGACCGAGTACTTTCTAAATTTTCGAGACCGAGACCAGGTTTTAGACGGTCGAGACAGCTTAAAAGTAGTCTCGAGACCGGCTAAAATTTGAAAGAGGGGGGGGGGGGGGTTCAAACCCCCAAAAACAGCCATTATTTGGTCAAAGGGGGGGGGGGGTGAACCCCCAACCCACCCCCCTGGGTACGCCTATGGCCAAAGATATCTAATCAAGATGGTGTTTCACAAAGCAATATTTTGTCATCATGACAAATTTGTCAAAAATTTGACTTAAATTTGGCAAAGTTTGGGCAAAATTTAGGCCAAAATGTCCTTATAATGCCACCATGAAAATTATGACAAATTCGTCATGGTGACAAAATATTGCTTTGTGAAACACCCTCCTGGTCAACTTTAGTAACCAGCCATTAGTTTATTCACTGGCTATTATTAAAGACAGTTTGCATGCATTCACAGCCGATATGTCTGGCAAGCTTTGGAAAGCTGTAGTTGTGGTTTCCAGAAGTATTCTTTGCTGTAAGTAGTATGCGTAAGTCTTGATTACATTACACACATGTCCTTGTTATATTTTGAAGTAATATTGCAAGCAATATCCGAAGGCAAAGCGATGTAAACAATACATATTGAAGTGCTTTCAACATAAGGTTGTAAGATTCCTAAATTGTTATCCTTAACTAAGGTGACAGCTTATCACGTGGCAAAGCCAGAGTCATCCAACAAGGGGTATAGGGTAAACAAGGGGCAATAATTCTAAGTAAGGGGGGGGGGGGGGCAACTTTCATTGGTGTAACCCAAAATCGAAAAGCTGGGCGCGTTATAAGAGTAAAACAGGGAGGGGCCTAAATCCAACGGACCATACACTTTGCTATCATCATTCTATTGAGTTTCACTCTTGGTCTCAAAACCGGAGGGGATGATTGGGCCCATTGACAAATCAAAGCGATATCCGTAATAACAGTTCAAACAACTTTTGCACCTGTCATGTACAGTATTATCATGTACGTGCCTATAGCGAGTCATTACGTATATCTAACCTGTGTGCAAACAATTGCCTACTTTACTATAACATATAATAGTTAAAATTCGGATGTAAAGACAGATATGACTGAGACGTTGATTACGAGTAGCTCTGCTTTTCTGGTTGTTTTATTTTATTTTACGTAACCATTTTATTTGGTAGTTTTTAGCTTAGGTAGACGAGAAGGCGAGACAAAAATAGTGATCCATATACATTATTACTATTTGTGTTTGATTTAACTTGTTTTTGATTAATTATGTAGTTTATATTGGTTCTTATAATATAAGAACCAATATAAACTACATAATTAATGATATACACTCGTTCTGTGTATATCATATTGTACTTTATAATATGAATATGTTGCTTGTTTATTTACTAGTTCAAACAATTATAATTTGTAAAATATTAACAAAAATTAAATTAAATCAAACATAATATAATAATATTGAAATCAGGACATAAACAGGCTACACTGGGTCACAGTCAAATACAAATACGAATAATTTATTATTGTGATTGAAATGACTTGATGTCAATGATTTCTTTCTTTTTTCGGGCGAGGGGGGAAGGCTCATTTACCTCATGCTTATAAATATACCAGTGATAATACTCGTATTACCACACAACACTCTGTCCCCATTATACACTTTACGGCATTGTTGGCAATGACAATGTTTTGATACATGAACAAGAGTTTAATGCCAAACAGGGAATTAATCATTCCCTTGGAAAATGACAAATCTGCCCTACTTAACGTGAACTTCTGAGAAACAGAACAGTACTTTTGTTTTGTTTTCTTCCGCCCAATCCCCTTGATACCCTAACCATATTCATATCAGCGCTAGTAGCGTAGAGTGATCGGAATGATGGGGGCATACCTCACAATTACTCAGTATTTTGCCTTCATGTGTTCTCATTGTTTTTTTTGTCAATGTTGGGGGCAGGTGCCCCCCCCCCGCCCCCTCCTCTCCCCGTAGCTACACCATTGACTCATCTCCGCCCCTCCAAACCAAATGATGGCCGTACGATTGTTTTGATTCAATATGTGAGTTACACACACGCATACAGAGTCTACATTGGGTGAAATAAAATACTAACCGTTCGAACCTTAATAAGTTCGACATGTTCTCAGTAAGTGTCCTCACAAGTGTCCCCCTCCCCTTGTCTGTGTCATTAGTATTACTCATCATTCGGCTGTGTACCCAAGGTCACAGCACATCGTGTATGAGGGGGTGGGGTGTCCATATTTGAAAATGTTCCCCTTTTTTGTTTTCCGTTTCCCCCCACATTAGTTCAGCTGGGGTTGTTCAATGTTAAATGTTCAATGTTCAATGTTTTGTTTCTCATGTCACCATGCTCGAAGAGCATTGAGAGAAAATAACATACAGTACAATATAACATATATATATACTGTACATATTTATGTATTGATTTATTTATTTCCTCTCATAGGGTGGATGGCCCTTTCAGCATGGCTGATTTTCAAATGGGGTCCACAACATATTCGCAACATATATCACAACATTAATACACAGCTAGAAGAAAGCTCAAATGTACCGTAAAACCAACAGGACGTATAAAGTTAATTACAATTTAAACATTGATTAAAAACAATTTTTTGAAAATGTGAAGAACATTTTTGAAGAAACGTTAAAATCTGTTTTTATCAAATTAGTTTCTTTACAAGGAGTACCTACTAAAACTATTACATAAGGGTGAAACTGCTAATATGAAGAGCTTAATTCCAATGGGCGGGAAAGCAAGAATGCCCACTGATAGGGGGCAATCGTCCCAATATATTATGTCCTTGTGCCTTTGCCATAGGTTACCGTTCTTATAAATATGTGATGCACTTGATAACATAATCTAACTTGTTTTATTATCATTATTATCATCTTCGTGTGAATGATCTTTTGTTTTATGTGTATGTAATGCATGAATGCTTATGCATGAATACACGACCAGCATTTGGCTTCTATGCCTCCACACCACATAATTTAACTTGTGTGCTTATAAACTGTAATTTTGTAGTTAATTTGTGTTTCAAGTGGACATTGAACTATAAAACAAAGCGTCATTATTATTTGGTAAAAACCCAAAAAACAAAGCTGGAACATTTCATGGTTTCGTGCTTACATTTGATTGTCTATCAGATTAAGGCAAACTATTGTACAAACACTTGTTCTCTTTCCTCCAAGGAAATGATGTAGCTTACTTCTTCCTTGGGTTTTTTTCGACCCTAGGCAAACACAAATCGTTTCCGTAGTTCCTCAAACCTTGGCTCTGCAATAGCATAATACCGACCGATATTTCAATTTTGAGGAAGAACAATTAAACAATGGTGTTTCACCATGTTCACAATAATATTAAAACAAAAAAGAAAAAGGCACATCAAATCCTATGTGGTGTAGGGAGAAATGGGGTGCGGGCAGTGAAGATGAGGGGTATATTGTAGGTGGTGAGGGCCAGAGAGGGGTGCGGGCAGTGAGGATGAGGGATGTATTGTTGGTGGTGTAGGGCAGAAAAGGGTGCGGGCAGAGAGGATGAGGGGTACATAGTAGGTGGTGTAGGGCAGAAAGGGGTGCGGGCAGAGAGGATGAGGGCTACATGAAGGTGGTGTAGGGCAGAAAGGGGTGCGGGCAGAGAGGATGAGGGCTACATGAAGGTGGTGTAGGGCAGAAAGGGGTGAGGGCAGTGAGGATGAGGGGTACATTGTAGGTGGTGTATAGGGCAGAAAGGGGTGCGGGCAGTGATGATGAGGGATACAGTGTAGGTGGTGTGGGGCAGAAAGGGTAGAGGGCAGTTAGGTTGAGGGGTACACCCTTTCCCCTCAGCTACAACATTATGCTAAATCATGAAACAATAACAAAATCATAGAAAATATTTGGGGATGAATCAGAATTTAATAACAACCTATAATGAACCAGACGATCGGGCTCAGATCACGAGATTATGCCACATAACAGTCGTGCAAATATAAACTGATTGACATTTCTAAACGATTCAGATTTTTAAGTTGAAATATCCTAGGATTGGAATAATAATTTACCCTGGACAAAAACCTACAATTCCTATATATCATACAGATTCACTTTGAACTTGTTTAAGGAGAAACAAAAACTTTCTGCAAAATCGTCCATCAAATCATTCTCGGATTTAGGGCAGCTTGGGAAAAGCATGCACGTTTCTTTAACCATCGCACATATTGGCGGAGCGTGGTCGGACTGATTGGGGGTGGGAGGAGGGGGGGGGGGGTACGCGAATTGTTTGGGGCACATTCTATGTATTTCTGTATTTTGTAAAGGATTTCCCTTTATTTGTGTTATATTATACATTGTTTTTATTGGATTATTAGGTGGGGGCATGTGCCCCGTATGCCCCGGCGCTACGCCATTACCACATCATGTTTACTTGTAAAATCTACTACATGTAATTGTTTAAGCTGTGATCGCTTTCGTAATTCCCAGTATTATTATATCATTCCCATAATCTCGAATCACAATGGTATTGTGTTATGTTCAGGATATTTCCTTCATGAAAGTCTATGCAACAATATTGCATTGTAAGCCGTTTCTGAAAACATCGAACACATAGGGAATTTGCCCTTCCGAGTATAATGACTTTATTTGCCGTTAATATATATAAGTATTGGAATTTGGGATAATTGCCATCGTTTTATTGATAAAGGATGCAAATCAAAACAGAGTAATTATTGCCAATGTCATACTTTGTTTTTTGTCATTATTTGTCATCATGTTTCTCCATTCTCTCTGTCTTCCTGTTGATATTTTACCCTCTGTTAATCTGTTTTATTAAAAGGATCTAGTAACTTTGTTGACAAGTGCAAAACGTAATGAGTAATTGATAAAATGTGTATTGGTGTGATCTGATATATCCACAAAGTGTCCACAAATAATGTGTGACAATTTCACGTTAGTTGGATGTTTTTTGGCCGTGAAATTAGCAAAAATGAAAAGTGATATTCACTTACTCATTGCACTTACTTTGTTCACGGCTTAAATTATCCCGTAGACAGTTTAACATCTAAACACTTCAATCGTAAATATCGTTTGAACGAAATGGAAATGTGAAAAACCGAAACCTGTACCGTGCTTGTATTGTTAACATGAATATGACAGGGTATGAACGAACCACAAGAGTTCCATTAAGTTTTGAGGATTTGGACAAAGTTACGAATTCCCCTTGAGGCGTATATGAAATCTTCCAGTTGTTACTCCTTCACGCAGTTGCCCCTAATAACAACCTATAACGGGGTTATTAATTCCGAGACTAATGTATATAATCTTTAATAATCGTCACTTCAATGCGGTTCTAATTTCCGGTTTTTTTCTTCTAGTTCTTCATTGTTTTTGGATTTCAAATAACGCTCTAAATGGCAATGCATCGTTTCAATTGTATCAATATAAACACAAGTTGTTTAGAAAAAGTACAGTAGAAAAAATAACCCTTCAACAAACATTAGAGAGCGCTGTGGTTGTATTATTACGTACCAGAATATGTACATGTCAATATGTAAATCAAAGAATTACATAAAGGGTTGAAGCGTTTATTGTGAACCAAAGGTAATCATCGCATCTAATATTCCAGCACCGCAGAGGGAGTATATTACACGGAGTAGTAATTTATTAATGTATTCATAATATTAGCAAACATTTATATAGGATAACATGACCGGCATGGTTAATGTGTTTAAACCAATGTCATGTTTATATATACTTAAAACAATAATCACATACAAGTTGAATATATACAAATACACACACATAACCGACGAGCAGCTATTAGACTCAATATACTGTATAAACTGTACTTCAATTTTCAAATTAATTTCATATTTCCCAAACCATTCTGGATTTTAGTGCGAAACGCTGCAAATAGTGTATAAAAACAGAAAAGGTACAATAGAAAGTGATTTGGGGGTGGGGTGGCAAAATACTTCCCCGCGCTGGAGGTGTCGATGGGGTGTTTTTTGCCCCTGTCCCCTCCCCCCCCCCCCCCCCCCCCCCATACGGGCACATTTCATCAGGGGGCTGAGGTCTTGTGTACAAATAATACATCCTCCTATTTTCACTTGTCAAGAGAGAGACAAGTCTTCACCACCTTGATACATGAACATTATATTTTGTAAATGATTTGGCCTGAAATTACTTGATTTGGCTCTGAAATTTCATGATTTAATTTGCCCGAACATTACATGAGCATGCCGGAATTATCACAATTATATTGCCCGAATATGACATGGTTTGCCCGAATTTGGGGTGCATCTTGTCCGAATATTGCCGTTCTCAAAACTCTCGGGGGGGGGGGGGGGGGGTTAAAGCCCTCTAGCCTCACCTCGCACGCCTATTATGCCTTTTCCGGCACAAATTGCTATTCCCAGTTTTGTTTTTGTTCAAATCTTCTGAGGAAAACATTGGAAACGACGTGATGTTTTTTTTTTCTTCTAAGGATCACGTAGACTGTAGCTCTGAATTAAAGCTAGTCCAAAGATTTTAATATTTCGCGGACAAATAAAAATGTCAAAAAATGTTAAGTCAGCTCAATAATAATGGTGATGGTGATAATATTAGAGCTTCTACTTTTCCTGCAACTACTACTACTGCTACTACTACTACTACTACTACTACTACTACTACTACTACTACTACTACTACTACTACTTCTACTACTACTACTACTACTACTACTACTACTACTACTACTACTACTACTACTACTACTACTACTACTTTAACTATTACACATTTACAAAAACACCCTTTTTAAAGAACTCAAGTACACAAATAACATATTTGTTGCAGTCCTACATGATAGGATACCCTATTCATCGCATTTCGCGAAGTATCCTATTCATTTTATAAAATATATTTCCCTCATTTATAATTGTTTTTGTGAAATTATCGGCGGGAAAAGTGCCCCCATGTCCCA
Source organism: Echinarachnius parma (assembly GCA_037951105.1). Taxonomy (NCBI): domain Eukaryota; kingdom Metazoa; phylum Echinodermata; class Echinoidea; order Clypeasteroida; family Echinarachniidae; genus Echinarachnius; species Echinarachnius parma. Next base: position 17,122 of record JBAMJV010012210.1, read on the forward strand.
CTTTTCTAGCTACACCACACTATGTAGTATGTACATTATCACGTCTTGGCTCCGTTGCAGAATGAGGAAATGAACTGAAAGTGTTAAACAAATACTTGCTTTCAACTAGAATATTTCACATTCCAACTGGGTATGCTGAGGACAGATAGGTGTTGCAGTTAAATAAACATTTCACCGCTAAACTGGGGAAGTGTGTTTAAATAATAATTTCCCAGTGAGAATATGTAACACAAAGATGTAAGTCAAAGGCGAACGAGTAATGTAAATTGGGGAATAAAGACTGTAAACAAAGAGCTAACAAAGTGCTAACAGTAATGAATTTTAATTGTTTCCAAATTCCTTTTAACCCGATCACTACGGGGACCGAGATTTCTCGGTCCCCGTTGCGCCTACTCATATACGGGAACCGAGATTTCTCGGTTCCGAGCAAGGACTATATTAATTGCATAAACATACATGTATGCATATTGTAAGTACAATATAATTTGGCTGAATTCAAAGATTGAACCCTTGGCTACATATATATCAAGTTTCCCCGACTCTAGTTGCGTGATTATTGTTTTATTACAATTTTATCATGGTAATACACAAGTCTAATTCAGGATATTCGTATACAAACACATACAAGCCAGAATCATAGTTTTCGCATAGAATTTCACTTCGCTGACCCTATAATATGCATATCGATCGCCTCTATTGTGTGAACTACTTGACCAGCGAACTCACGCTAGGTTGAATAGAAGCGAATACAATGCCATGGTCAACCAGATATCGATCGGTTCTTTTGTGCGCGCCCAGTGCGGTAACTCGACCGGTCCGTAAAATAATCTCGTATATAGCTATTGAAGCAGTATATCTATTGACGTGGTAAAAGGGTTAATAAATTTGAAAATCGGGGATATCCCCGATTTACCATTTATACCCGATTAGAAGGGCACAATATTACAAGTGCACGCACACACACACACACACATACACATGCTAGACCATCACTCACGTTGCGTTGGTGTGTTTGTACATGCTCAGTACAGGCCTATATAAATTGCGTGAGTGTGTGTCGTAATGCATGCCAACTAATGTCTCTGTACATGAACCGAAAGGCAGATCGGACACTCTATCCGCCGGACAGTATGTACGCTCACACCGGCGGAGAGGAATAACGGTTGGGGAATTAAAGGGAAAGTTGAGTTTTGGTAGAGAGGGCGCTAGACTACTTAATTGGTTTGTGAGGTAATGAAAAACTGAGTGTAAAATTTGAAAGAGCATAATATTTAAGCAATAAAATCATCTTTGTTTGATCAAAATCGGTTCAGAAACGGCTGAAATATCCATAAATATAACAATTTGTAATAAACCCGGGGCCCCGGGTTTATTAGAGAATTTTGAACCAGCCGTTAAAAATTCAAAAAAATGCTTCCTCTTTTCAAAAAGTTACGAAATAGGTATTTAAATAGTTGTTGGTTATTTCTCTATCTAATCACTATTTCAACAAAGCATCACATGCACAATATTTTATTCAAAATGGTTGAAACCGATGAGTGTTTAGAGAACGCCCTCTTACGTTTTAACGGCTCTTTTTGAATGATTACATGATCTTTACTACGTCATTTGTAATTTTGTGTTCCTTTCTAGTTATAACTATTAGTTTGTAATGTAATGATGCAGGTTTTGGTTACTAAAATTCAGTTTCACTAAAACTGTACTCCCTTACCAGAACTCAACTATCCCTTTAAGGTCCAATTGCGGCGTGCTGGCGGCGTGCATGACGTTTCAACTGATATTATTGCATAAGGATACCAAGGTTCGGATTTTACCACAGAAGCCCCTTTTTATACTATTTGAACAATATAGATGAATATAGTTTGGCCAATTTAGATGCATTCGGTAACTAATCCAAAACTGCTATTTGGCTTTAATATTTAATACATGGTCACCTTGCTACGTCCGATTTGCCAACGACAAGTGCGACTACGGACAAGGCTACAAACTGGACATCGATCTCTTCTCGTTCAGAGATAAGCACTTTCCTTCGATGGCTCACATGATGTTGTGTGTGATCTATCTGGTATAAGAAGAATTAGGAAGTATCCTCACATCTTAAAGAAAGAGAAGGGCATGGCGTTGTTGCATCCTCTATATTCCCAAAACCTGGCATCGTCAGATCTCTTCCCACAGATGAAGAAAGACTCCCATCAAATATTTGCTTTTGGGGAGGATAATGAGACAAAAGATGCAAATATGCAGGTTCTGAGGGGTGTTCCTTTTTTAAAAACCTTTTCAAGGAGGTCCTTGAGGCCATAAGGAAGAATGCCAAAAAGTTCGTATGTATATGAGGAGCTCCGTTTCCATTTGAGCGAATTTCCGCGGCGATTTTCCGCCGCGAACATTCGCACGGACCAAATCAGTGTTATTTATATACTATTCATATTACATGGCGAATATTCGCAAGCGAATTTTTTTAATCGCTCACTGCAAAAAAAAAAAAAAATCGCCTCGGAAATTCGCTCTTCAAGGTCGAGCTATGAACTTTTTGAACGCCCTCGTATTTTGGGAACGCGGTATTACAGAGTTCGTTATAAAGAGGTGTAAAACTTATAAGGTAATTTTTTATTGTCCCAAACTTTTCGTTATAACGAGATTCCACAGTCATTTTATTGTTCTGTTGTTAGTTCAAACATAAAGAGAAACTGACCAGAACTATTTAATACAAATGTAAAAAAGCAAAGAAAGTGGGATTACTCCGGGATTTAAACCCGAGACCTCCAGATGACTGGGGCCTTACCGTCAGAGCTATAAAAAAAACCTAGTGCGGTGTTCGTCCCTGATGTCAGAGTACGTCTGATATGTGGTCCTAAGAACAAAATGTTAACACAGAAAACGTATTATTATTGTTTAATATAATGCAAATTTTAATGGCTTTACATCAGGAGCATGATTGATTATATTGATAGTATTTGATGATTTCTTTATTAAAATAAATACTTATATAAGGTGTTTTACATGCTATAGGGACATTTTTCAGCAATTACCATGTTCTTCAATGTTTTTTTTAAATGTCTATAATAAATTTAATATAGTAAAATAACAATTTTGCAGAAAGTTGTACTCATTTTGTCTTTTTGTTCCTATTCAGTATACAGTTTCATTGTCCTTACTAGATTTTAAATATCCATTAGGTAGTTTATCATTTTGGCATGCAGGCCTACAATTTGAAGTTGTGTAAACTAAATATATATGTACATGTATATAGTTCAAGAACAACGCTGCTCGTGGCAGCACGGCTAGCCGATCGGCTATCTGCAAAATTCGCGATCGCCTAAGTTCCTGCGGGCCAAACAGGCTGAGCGCCGTTCAATCTAAAGGCGGCGGATGGAATTCCCGTTATTTGTCCTCATTCTACGATGTTATGGTTCATTACAACATAAACCCTCTTTTATATTATTTCAACCATGTTGATCAATTTGTTATGCCAAGAGAGCGGATTTCTGTAATTTCCGCATAACTGTCATTTGGCTTTAATGACCATTCAGGCAGCATTTATCTCTTAAATTCCAATAATAATAAATAATGATAATATACAAACATTTTATAGCGCAAAGAGAGAAGTATTAACTAATGAGCCAAAACTTAATACAGACGCACAAAACAGATACATAAGCTACATTACGATTGAGTATACAGATGTGTTTTTATCAGTAATTTAAAAGTCTAGTCCAAGGTACGGGCACTTCTAATGTTTAAGGGTAAATTGTTTCAGAGCGTGGGTGCTATTGATGAAAAGGCACGATCACCGTATCGTGTCATGTGCGGATACTGGGTCATAGCTGGAGATGAGAAGTTGAAAAAGAACGTACTCGCCTCGTTGATGAGTATGTCATTGTGGAACGGAGGGATACCAGTTCTTGAAGGTAAGCTGGGTCAAGTTTGTGTATGATTTTAAAGACAAGCAAACACATTTTGAAGCAAAATGCGTCGATGGATCCAGGAGCCAGTGTAGGGATTGTAGAATAGGGCTAATGTGTTCCGTCCTTTTGGTACGGGTGACTAGCCTTGCAGCAGAGTTCTGAATTCGTTGTAGTGGTGCTATGTCAAGGGCCGGTCATACTTGCGGTAGTGGACGTAGTTGAACGTAGTGGTGGCTAACGTTGTTGATCGTAGTTGAACGAAGTTGAAGGTAGATGAACGTACTAGCATCCGTATCGTACCGTAGTTGTCTGTGATGCTAACTTGGTATTAACTCGGGGGAGCCGTGATCTTCGATTTAATTTTTGAACATGTTCAAAAGAGCGGTACGTTAAAGGCATCCGTAGTAATAACGTACTAAACCGAAGTTTAACGTAGTCTAACGAAGTCTGGCGTAGTCTAACGTACTTCGTTACGTACTTAAATGTACTCTAGCGTACTCTAACGTACTTTACCGTGCACAAAACCAGCATCGACAGTTTTGATCCAGACATGTTTAATTAAAACAAATAAGACAAATTTCACAGACCTGCTATGTTTGAAAAACAAGCGCAATGGCCGTACCGCACCACCGGTTGGCTGTTATACTCCGTGCGGAGTTGCTATTTACCGTAGTTTGACGTTCTTTAGCGTAGTCCAGCGTAGTGGCTACCGCAGTCTCTCGTACTCAAGCGTAGTCAGACGTACCACTCCGTGAGCAAGCTGTACCCACATTAGCGTAGTGTAGCGTAGTTTAATGTACTTAAACGTACTTATCCGTACCCTTCGGTGGCCAACCACCGTACCTGAACGTAATTCAACGTAGTTCCATGTTGTTCAACTTAGTTTAGCCTAGTTTAACGTACTTACACCACGTCTGACCCACATTAAATTACCCTACGGATCACTACGTCCACTACCGTAAGTATGACCGGCCCTTCAGTGTTTGGGAGACCGGCAAGTAAACTAAAGTAATCTAGGTGGGATAAAATAAAGGAGTGTACAAGGCGTTCAGTTGAGGATTTGTCAAGGAATCTCCATATCTTCCCCATGCCATGCAGCAGATCTATAATACGGATGTGTTGTTGAAGTGTGAGATTGCTGTTTAATACAACTCCGAGATCGCGTGCACTGCAAAAGCATGTTCCGTGTCCTGTTTGTAATTGAAGATCAGGACGCTGACCGGGGTTTGAGAATTTTGAGGTAATGTGGATCATTTCAGTTTTCAGTTCATTTAGTTGAAGTTTGTTGTTGACATACCACTTCTTCCCATCCTCAATGCAGTGTTCGAGTCGATTCAATAGGGTATATACTGGATACTCAAACATCTCTCCTTTTAAAACAGTAATTTACCATCACGAAGAAGCCGTCAGTATCCTTCCTTAATTAACCCCGCCTGCAGACAATATTTTGGGGAAATTGAGGTATTGGAAGATAATGTCGCATATAGTAATTACGTAGGCAACATCGTTATCTTCAAATCCCAGCTATGACCGGACATCTCTCTGGTTTAATTAATCGGTCATCATAAAAAAGCCGTCAGTTTTAGTACCTTCCTTTAAGTACTCTGCCAGCCAATTACACAGTTGTTGAGGGGTGTTGTATAATTACTCATAGTGTCCCAAGGTTTACTCAAAATTATCTCTTCAGATCCCAGAGGGATCTAGATATTTAAGGTTTTAGAGAACTGACCATCTATGATGTTAAATACATCGGTCATCATGCAGAAGCCTGTACCACCCTTCTCTACCAACCCAGTATACAATGGTTGAGGGTAATAAGGAATAATTACTCAATATGTCAATAACAGTTTATGACGTAAATCCAGGTAGCAATTAGCTCTTCAAGTACCAGGGGGTTCTAGACCCGGGCTCTAGATGTCTAGGGTTCTAAATAGCCGGACATCTCTCTAGTTCAATCCTTTCGCCATCATGCAGAACTCTCCATGCTGGGTACCGGCATCCCGGCACACAATCTCTGAATATATCGAATGAACATGTCTGTCTCATTGAAGACCAAAACAGGTTAGTTGGCAGGATCGGGTAAACCATACATATGGTTATAGAAGCCTGGACATCTCTGATCTGGTTTGATACATCGGCCATCATGCAGAACCATTCAGTACCCTTATTCATGAATTCTACCAGCCCAGTATACAATAGTTGAGGGTACTAAGGTATCATTTCTCATAATGCCAGTCATTGTTCATGACGTACATCCAGGCAGCATTTATCTCTTCAAATCCCAAAGGGTTCTAGATAGCTGGACATCTCTTCGGTCTGATAAATTGGCAATCAAGCAGAACTCTCCCTGATGGGCACCGGCATTCCGGTACACAAGCTATGGAGACATCGATGCACCCATTTCCTCGAGGATCGGAACAGGTTGGTTGACATGATCGGCTGATTCAATGTCTGTAAAGAAATAGATAAGAGGAAGACATTTATTCATGCTGAACCATTTTGAGTTCGCACTAAAGCTAATTCGGTTTGAAATAGTTACAAACCTTAATTGCTGTTATTGTTATTGGACAAAATAATACATTATTGTTTGATAGCTGGTGATCTGAGAGCATTGGTCATAATTAATTTGCTTAGATTATTGCTTATATGTAATTGTTTAAATACTTTAAAAAAACCTAAATGTGTTTATTCAAAATGCACGAGTAGCAATAATGTGACGTTCTCTAATCATTCATTTGTTACCCGTTCTGTTCAAATTTGAAGGTATAGGCTGATTTGGTGATTTTTTTTTCTTTATTTATATACTCACGTTGCGTAAATCTGTTTAATGAGTACCAAAGACCAATTCTAACGACCATTATCAAGTCACCAAACTAATACGCTAGATGAAGAGTAAATGATAATGCTTACAGCAAGTTGTCAAATTTTTCCATCCGCTAATCGTCATCCCGTTGCGTTCACACTCGTGCGCGTAGGCCGAGAGGGATTCGCAATGGCAAGGTTCGTTGATGCCGCAGCTGCACGCGTCATTCAGACACCACTCGTAGTACCTCTTCCAGGGCACTCCCCGCTGGAGACACTCCTCCACCAGACTGTTGCGGAACAGCTCGCATTTGCCTCGGGCGCGTTGGAAGTCTTGATAGTTGATGCCCTCACAAGCCTCCGCCCGAGTGTGACCTAATTTGATGAGTCGTCTCGATGAGGAACTCTTTGTGATACTTTTACTCTTTTCCTTGCAGTGCCTGCAAGCATGACAAATTAATGGAAGGTGAATTTCGTCAGGTGAGAGGGAGAAGGGTATTAGATTCTTAATCCGTACCACTATTATACAAAATGTTCAGATAATGATTATGTCTAATTAGGAATTCGTCAAATTAAAAGAGAGCTACAATAAAAATTGGTAGTTCAAAAAGTGTCTTTCCATTCCTTTCTCAACTGTCGATTTTCACTAGTCGGATGATTTTTTTTTAGGGATAATCTGTATTAGAAGTTATTAAAATTATACATTATGTTCAATAGACTGTGTTTCTAATAATAGTTATTGAATCGTTAATGCTTGATAGAGATATGTGTTCTTAATTATTACACCACATCATGTTGAATGTAAACTTACTTGTTTCCATCGATCCTCCAGCCCTTGAACAGCACCATGTTGGACTTGGCATTGAACAATTCTCTGGTGAGTTTGTCATCTCTCTTTATCCCGTTCATGTTACCGCACAGTCCACAAGTGGAGCCCGTATATTGCGTGCTCAGGTTGACAAGGACTTGGGAAGGGGACCACGTGACGGACAGCCCTTTGTCAGTAACGACCTCGACATCTGATGTCCCTTCGACCTGCATGATGTCGACATTCTTTGGGTTGTCGTGACGGTATGGCAACGTCACTTGCTCACCATTTACCTGAATGCAACAATAGGAACATGGTAACATATTTGAATAACTTGTTACTCCTTCAACCCATGAACAGTTTCATGATTTAGTTTTTCTTAAAATTAAGCAAAAAGAAATATGTATATCATCTGGTACGTTTTGTTTATGTCCCATGAAATAGCATAATTTGTAATTCATGAAATCGATAATCCAATGCTTATCTAAATGAACAAACTAAGTAAACCAACAAAAAACAAAAATAAACTAAGCAGCCCACATAGATGTAGACGACGACCCCGTCATTGGCAAACGCCGACCCCCTCCATGCTCGAAGTGAATTTAACGATACCAGCACCGCCTCAGTATCTGATAAGGAGATAACTGATTGTTCAATTTTATTTGATACAACTTGCCATTCATACCTGAACAGCACCACGAGCATCTATTTTGATCGCAGTCCAGTCCACGTAGATGTAGACGATGACCCCTTCATTTACCACCTCCTCTTCATGCTCGAAGTTAACTTCAAAGTTACCACCGCCGCCAGTCTCTGGTCAGGAGATACCGACATTTCCCTCTTCGAATGAAAGTGTGCCCATCAAAAGTCTCATGCTTGCCGGTCATGTTGACCCAACATGATTTAGTCTCTGTAGAAATTCAGGTTTATCAAATATAAGTTTTGTACGTTACCTTATAAAGATAAATGTAAAAATGTATTTATTAAAGGTGAATTCCACCCCAGAAATGTGACGTTTGCTATAAAATGAGGTGAATATGAAGAATCATGATCGAAAATCTGAGCCAAAACGGTAGAGCAATTCAAAAGTTATGACAGGATGAACTTTGCTCCGATTTTTAGTATCGCTCGCAATTGCTATCGATCGTGACGTCACTTGCGAGCTGCAGCTGTTTTGACTTCTACATGGAAATTTTACAAAATTTAAATTTTCTTCATTACAAAGCAAATTTATGAGCTTACAAATTCCAATGAGGATGGGCCATCTATATTCTTCTATGAATTCGTGAAAACAAGCAGAGAAAATTATTTTTTAGCAACGAAAATGAGAAATAAATGTATTTTCATGTATTAAAGCCATGGCGAGTTGCTCGTGAATGATGTTGCATATGGCGGCAATTTTGAAACGATCGCTCATTACTACATGATGTTCAAATATGTATAACTCCCGTTTTTCTTGTCTGATTTTGATCAAAATTTCACCAATTATTCCTCTTGTTCTGCTTATTCAAATAACGAATGGTTTTATCAGGCCCGGAATACCCCTTTAAGTCAATACCTGTACACGAAACACTTATATGCTTTGATTAATGTTTGAGATGTGTGTCATGGAATGTTCCTTTGTCCTGTTTATTAGCAACCGCCTTTAAAACATGTTCTTATTTTATTGTTTATAACATTATGGGTTACTATCAATTATATATAAGCTTAATAATGCATAGAGTATGATATGAAGATTGATGACTTTTCAACATGAAATCATAATAATATGTTTTTAATTTCAATTAGGTTCTAATTATTAAATCACCCTAAACAAAAGGTATCACCAACAGATCAACGCCAGTGAATTACATAAATTGAAATCTTACATGGTATATGACGGTCCAATTGTTAACTTGCCTGTACATTCATCTTCGTGCCGTGCACCAATTGTCCATGTTGTCAAACCATCTGGACACGGCGCACACGAAGTTGACCCGGTCATCGATTGGAAGAACCCTCTGGGGCATGCGATGCAAGACTCGAGTCCAGACTGGGAATAGGAACCAGGTCCACAGTAAGCTGTTCAAGGAATATAGAAGGTTTATGTCCCAATAGATATTCATAAAAAACTATTAAAGGACAATGAAATCCAGACAAATTTTTGTATGCACTATAAGACACTGAATAGGAAGAATAGTCCCTGAAAATTTGAGCACAATCGGTCAAGAAATAAGAAATCTATGGCTCTTTGAAAAGAGCCATTTATTTCTACGAGTGACTCAAATTGGCAACGCACCCTGGCAAAGTTGTGGACTACTACCCATACATTTTGTACACAAACATATGTTTTGTAGAATGCATTTATACATAACATATCATGAGTTGGGGAAATGGAAAAGTGTGACTATAAAGAAAACTATAAAAATGGGAAAATTTGTGTAAAAAACATATGGGGAGTAGTCCACACACTTATCAGAGTGCGTTGCCAATTTGAGTTCCCCATAGGAACAAATAGACATCTTAAAATAGCCATAGTTTTCTTGTTTCTTGCCTGATTATGCTCTAACTTTCAGAGATTATTCTTCCTTATCTATTAAAGTCTATGAAAGCAACATTTTGCTTGGGTTTCATTGTCCTTTAAGCTATATAAAGGCTATGTTGTAACACGATAAAACGAAACAAAACAATGTGATCAAGCTAAAATTTGTGAAACATAGAGCTAACATAATGTACAATACGTTACTGTCATTACATTAAGTTATATATTAATCAACATGTACACGAAACACTTATTTTTTAAATGTACCTTTGAGATTTGTGGCATGCAAGGTATGTTTTTTCTGTTTATTAGCAACCGCCTTTATAATTATGTTAAAGATATTTCCCTTTTTTATGTATAACATTATGGTTTATTATCAATTATATATATGATAAATAATGCGTTAAGTAGGATATGAAAAATTAATGCTTTTAATTATTCACCATGGAATAATAATGATATGTTTTGCATGCTAATTATGTAATCATATGAGCTTTGGATAATAGAAATATAGAGAAAATTGAAATCATAATTTATATCACTGACCTCTGCAGTCATCCATAGATGTACTTCCGGTTGATATGGTAGAGGTTCCCTGTGAACACCTTTGGCACGTGACCTGCGCATACTCGTCTTGATATTCTCCTCTAACACACCTCTGACAACTTCCGTGCTCGTCGGCTAGCGAAGTTCCAGGGGTACAAGGTACTGTAAGGAGAAAAATAAAAGGTTGTGGTAGAGACGGATCACGATCGGATTAGGATTAGATAGAGGGTATATGAGCACAGGGTACTGTGAGGATAATACAGACGTTGTATTAGTGACGGATCACGGTTAGTAATAGATAGCAGTTATAGGAGCCCAGGGTACTGTAAGGAGAAATATATAAGGTGTAGTAATGACAGTTAGGAATGTATAGATATTGTAGGGACACAGGGTACTGTAGGGAGAAATATAGAAGTTTGAGTAGTGACGGATCACGATTATGAATAAATAGAAGCTTTAGGGGCACAGGGCACTTTAAGGCGAAATATAGAAGTTTTAGTAGTGACGGATCACAATTAGATATTATATTGATAGACATTCCAGAGGCACAGGGTACTGTAAGGATAAATACAGAAGTTGGAGTAGTGACGGATCACGATTACGAATATATAGACGTTATAGGGGCAAGTGGTATTGTATTAAAGGAGAAATATACAAGTTGTGGTAGCGACGGATCACGATTATGAATAAATATAAGTCAGGGTCACAGGGTACTGTAAGGAGAAATACGGAAGTTGTAGTGCAGGAATAGATACGAATATTATTGTCTACAATGTTTCTTTCACATTGTCATATATTAATGTCTATATGTTAGCGATATTTCATACAAATTTACAAAGCGTTATACATGTTATATGTTCAATTTTACATAATTATGGATAAACCGTTTAAACTAGTTACAAAAGAAAGTGAATGCGTTTAGTTAAAATTATTGTCGATGTGCTAGATGTCAGAGCATAATAAATATCAAACATATATCTAGTAAATGGAGGTAGGTAATTTGGACTACTTGATTGTAATCATTATAGTGATTTTACTTCAATTTTACAATACATATATATATAGGCGCACATAATATGAAGGATTCCATTTACATCAATCCTTCATATCGCTCCTTTGTTGAAGTAAAATTACTATAATATATAACAATATAGTAATTCAGCACATCCAATCATCATAAACTTACGACACATATCATTTGAAACCACATGACCGTCCGGACACCTGACTGTATAGTTGCGCTCGACGACGAATGATCCCGGGACGGCACTGAAGTCTGCACCGTCTATCGTCATTGAAAAGTTTCCAGTCGACACACTCTCTTCAATCGAAGACACAAGATTGTGGGCCACCTCTAGAACTCCCGTAAGTGAATTCATAGAATTCTAAAATGAAACCACATGATAATACAAATAAAAAAATTTAGGTAATAATTTAAACCAGAGATTATTAACATCTGTTAAAAAAACCTCTTTGGTATATTATCGAAAGAGTGTAGGCATTACAAAAAAATTTATTAAAATTGAGTTGTTGAATAAAAGTGGGCCCCACATTTATTTATTGATATTTCTGCTCTTTCTAAACCGTATTTCACAAAATAAAGTTTGTTTTACCTTGCAAAGCATGCTCTCTTACACATATTACTCTTAGTTTGCCATTATTATTAATTATTTATTGGAGCGCCCTCTAAACGAAGAAATTGCCTATCCCTTGATAGAAATATAGTAAGATTGTCCACATCCTCAAAATCCAACTATATTATAGCGGTTCCCTCATACCTTATCGTATTTGTATGAGCAACAGAAGTATTTTACAGGTTTATTTTTTTCCTTTCGTTGAAAATATATTTACGATTTAAGTGTTCAGATGTTAAACTATCCACTAGATAGTTGTAACCTTGTACAACGTCAGTGCAATGAGTTAGTGAATATCACCTTGCATTTACGTTCATTGCTCGGCCATATAACGTCCATTAAACTTGAAATGTTTACACCATACCCAGTGGACAACAATATACATTGTATCAACCATTTATCACTATTTGCACATGTCAACAAAATTACTAGATCACTGTTACATATTGACGATGGGATTCTGGCCACTCTGGACTGGTGTTACATGTGGTCGATGAATTCATCTTATTTCACCCACGATGTATAACGATGTTCAGATATGCCGATGAATTTACCTCACCAACGTCGATGCTTGACTGACTGATTGAAGCCGTGAATGTGACCCTCACGACGCCACCTTCTCCAACCTGACGACGACGTCTTTGTCTCCGTCCTGTAGTGCCGCAGTCGATGTCAATGTCGCTAACATCGCAGTGGCCTGGCGTGCCGCAAAATACTGGGTCGATTCGCGTGAGCAGTTCGATCAGAGTGTTCTGGATAGACGTTGTAGTCGACAAAGCTATGTGTCTGGCGCACGGGAATTTGAAGAGATTCAAGGGCAAGGTGGTGCCTATATTCTGTGGGACAGGAGCTGATTAACGAGGACAAACAAGAAAGAGAGACAGTTTTTTGTTATGGTGTCTTTAGAGGACGTGTGTCCCTTCGCTCTCTCACAAGATAATATATATCCTATTCCGCCCAGCCATGCCAGCAGAGGCGTTGATCCGTTTTTGCTAGCCTAGGGGACGGGGGGCGATTTTTTTCTTTCTACAGAGTCGGTAGTGTATGCATCCCTCAGTACAGGACCTGATTAATGAGTAAAACAAGAAAGAGAGACAGTTTGTGTGATGGTGTCTTACTTGAATTAGGTGCACAGGACGGTATGTTCCTTCGCTCTCCTACAAGACATCATATTCCGCCCAGTGATATCTATGGCTCTGGGAACCACCTAGCCGTCATGATAACGGTAATAGTCAAGATAACAGTAAAGTTCATTCCCGCAAAAGCGGGATCATTTATAGTCTCGACTTTCCGGTATCCTACGCACGGTGTTTTGCGAAGGTCACGGAGCAGGCCGTCAGCTTAAAGGACAATGAAATCCAGACGAATTGTTGTATGCCCTATAAGACAATAAATATCATGAATAGTCCCTGAAAATCTGAGCACAATCGGTCAAGAAATAAGAAAACTATGGCTCTTTGAAAAGAGCCATGTATTTCTTCGAGTGACTCAAATTGGCAACGCACTCTGGCAAAGTTGTGGACAACTCCCCACACATTTTGTACACAACATTTCAGTTTTGTTCAATTTTCTCAAAATTTATTTTTACCCTTCGTTCGAGTTCAACATATGTTTTGTAGAATGCTTTTATACATAACATATCATGAGTTGGGGGAATGAAAAAATGTGACTATGAAGAAAACTGTAAAAATGGGAACTTTTGTGTACAAAACATATGGGGAGTTGTCCACACACTTATCAGAGTGCGTTGTCAATTTGAGTTCCCCATAGGAATAAATGGACATCTTCAAAGAGCCGTAGTTTTCTTGTTTCTTGCCCGATTATGCTCTAACTTTCAGAGATTATTCCTCTTAATCTCCTCAAGACTATGAAAGCAACATTTTGCTTGGGTTTCATTGCCCTTTAATTCTCGTTTCAGACCGTATGGATGATTATAAACACAAATAACATGGCCACCGGTTACGTACGTGCCAAGTCACACCAGTGATTACAGTTAGAGATGTACATCGTGATACACAAATGCCATGCTTAGTCCAGATTAATTCTATTGCATAAGTCTGGAATATCATTCTGCAATATTTTGAAGCGACTTGAAGTAAAATATTGTAATATATTCAGTCAGTCATTCCAAAAATCCTACACGGCTGATTATTGTGCATTAACGTTAGTGCATTGGTTCATGTATCATAATTAAAGGGATAGTTGAGTATTGGTATAGGGGGGCACTTCACAAAATATTTTTTTTGTGAGATAATACAAAAAACTGACTGTCAAATCTGAAAGAACATGCAATTTTAATGACAGAATAAACTTTATTTGAACAAAATGGGTTCAGAAACGGCTGAAATATCTATAAACATATTTGTATTCACAAATTCTTCACCAGGGGATATTTTGACTTTTTAGAAAATTTTTAAAAATTGCTTAAAGACTACTTTGAACACAATCTGAATAGGTTTTTAAAAAGTTGGTGATGATATCTCTATTGAATCATTATTTCAACAAAACATTACATGCACAAGTTTGTATTTAAAATGGCTAAAACCAATGGCTGTAACGGATCTTTTTGAATGATAACAGGGGTTTTACTTAGTCGTTTGTAATATGATTGTGTATACTTTTCGAGCATGGTGAAGTAATGGTGCAGGTTAATGGTGCAAGTTAAGTTTGACCAATTCTCAACTATCCCTTTAATATAATAACATTTAAAAATAATTCCTCGTTGTGGATATTTGTCATGATGTTTTAAATGTTTTAAAGTCATGAACGGAATTTCCAGTGTCCATTCACTTTGTACGGCGAGGGTGCGTGCAGTGAACCGCAACAAGGATCATGAATTATTCATAGTCACGCTTTGGGACTACGAGCGATCCCGTCGTTGCGGGAGTGCTCTTGCTGTATAACGCTTTTTAAAAGAATAATTGTGGGTTATTTACGTATTGGATTTGACCCTCTGAGTGTCAAATATAATTCGAAAAGCAACTTGACTCAGTTCTTAGGAACAGTTAACTAAAATAAACATTCATCTACAATAAATAAATAGATTGGTAATAATTCAAGTGTCGATGCAAATGCATTCCACGTTAATCTATTGTGTTCATTAAGGAACCCATAAACGGATCTGATTCTATCCTATTCTATATTGTGAATCAAGTCTACCATGGCACTTTAAGAGTTAATGGCAGTGTACTGTAAATTAACATCTTAAGGAATAGAACCTTCAACACAGATCTATACAGTTTTACACCCTGATACAGGAACATGTAACTGGCTATTACATTTGGGATTGAGAGCTTTAAGCCCAGTGCAGACAGAGCCGACTCTACCCGATTAGACCCGACCCGACTGAAAGCCACAGTCGTCCGATTCAGTTTCGGCCGATTCAACATGTTGAATCGGGCCCGATCGGCTTCCGACAGGCAAAATCGAAGTCATGAGGCAACGCAGATCCGATCCGGCTGAAAAACCAGTCGGATTGGGTCAAGTCGGCTCTGTCTTTCCCGAGCTTTAAACTATAAGGGTGACACGGCATGTAATAATCAAGGGTGGACTTTACTAAATTATGGTGGTGAAAATTAATTGGCCGCGATCTGGGAGCATTCCACACTCGTGAAATCAATAAAAGTCAATATATCCTTCTGTGCACGGTATCAATTCAGTTTTGCGGTTCCCATTTGGTCCAGTGGACTTCGAGGTCGATTTTTCTCTGCATTCTTAAGCCCGGCGCAGACAGAGCCGAGTCTACTCGATCCGACTGGATGAGTCAGACTAGAGTAGAGACTAGAGCCGATTCATCGCGTTGAATCGGCCCCGACTGGCTTTCGACTGTCTCTCGGGCAATATCCGAGTCGTGAGGCACCATATATATACTGATCCGATCCAAATGAATCCTGTCGAATCGGCTCTGTCTGCAAAGGGATTAGACTGTCTTCGATGAGATTTCCTTATTTTGAGCCATAATTTATAGTCAATTGCAATAATATGAAAGTTTGTTCCTGACAAACTGAAAGTCTATCCGATGTTTTCCCGACATACCAACCATTATGGTATGCGAGGTGGATTACACATTAAATCAATTTGCTGAGAATAATAAGGATTAGGCAGATTGATAAAATGTCACCTTATAGGCAAGTCCTGAATGCTCATAATGTTAATGTCAGTTGGAGCCATACTGCTATATGTCTATGATTAAATGGTTTAAGGACAATGAAACTATGGCTTTTGGTTACTCATCATTTATAGGGTAAACAGACATTTAATTTGATACCTGACTTGGCATTTAAGCCCCCTGGATCCATTGAAATCCTCCTGTGAACGTTCCCCAATTATCACTCGTTTTTACGGCGGTCAAAGATGATGGGAGCCGCCACGTTTGTTCAATTAAAGGTATGGTGAAATCCCGGCTTTGAATCAGGTTTATAGCTTTAGATATGTGCCTATATTGATATACCACACTCTTTTTTTCAAAGAAATCCTTAAGTTGGGCAAAAAAGGTAAATTTCATGCAACTGTTGTGCTTGTTTTCGCATCGGCGTTCCACCCGGATCATGACATCACAAGCAGGACCGCAACAAGGAGGAATGTGCATGGTTTACATGCAGAGCCTATGACTTGCTAGTAAAAAAACTCGTTTTTGCTCGTAAATTGAGGCTTAACTGAAAATTCCTAAGAAATTAATTATAGCAGCTTGCAGCAACACATCTGAGTGTAGATCGTCCATGATATAAACTATAACAAATGTTTGCAAATATTGAAAAAAATCGAAATAATATCTCTCTGTCAACGTGAGTATTGCACTCAGCGTGTACGTCTATGACCGAGCTATACTGCGATTGCCTGCATGTGACGTCACAAAGATGACGTCATTTTTCTTCGCCCGGACTCAATTTTTTTGCGGGGATTACTAAAGTGAATTTAAAAGTTGATTTTTATTTTTATTTTACTGGGTTTTCCGACGCGGAAAATATGTTTTTATTAGTAATCTTCATGAAAATCTACCTTAGATACAGTAAAACACAATTTTTAGGTAGTTTTCTTGTCAGCCAACCTTTAACCGTCATGCTTTGCGAATTGTGATGTATGTGCGGACTGTCTAGCCTACCTGATAGGCGTCTGAGCTTTCTGGCAAGTACTAATCGCGTTATGGAGACGGAAAACCGGTGATCTCGAACCCGATGCGCGGAGCGCATCCGCCTATCATCAGTCATTTACTCATCATTATTCATATATGTATGACGTTACCATGAGCAATGTGAGGTAACAGAGTCGCTTGTACCGACCTCAATTTATGGCCTAAACTGAGGTCTTTAACCCACTCCCTTCATGATTCTGAAATCGCCATAAACTTTGCACTCAGACCAACCAGTTCCCGTAGTCAGAGATAAATTGTGTGAGAGAGAGGGAGAGAGACGTCGAATAGCGCATGGCGCACTGTTCTGTGTGAGATTGTGTGTGACTGTGTGACTGCCCTGGCCACTGCATGCACTGCATGCACTACAGAGTTCATATGACGTTACAGCCTCATCGCTCATTGGCCTATTTTGGTCCATGTCACATAAATATTCATGAAATAGCTTTGCAGGGGGTTCGTAGAAACCCTACTAAGAATCAATGTAAATCAAGGCAAATAAAGAAAATAAAAACTTTTCACGTTCATGACTGACGATAGGCTTCGCGCTGCACGCTCAAACTAGGCATATCGCGGTTAGTACACTGCCGGTAGAACCCAATGAACCTGCCAGACAGCACGATGCCTATCAGGTAGGCTACGGACTGTCAAAAGAAGTTTGCGCACTCGCGCCCCATGCTTGGACTTTGTTATTGCAGGGGAAACATGAAAAATGCCGTTCTACCAAGCATTAGGCTGCTCAAATAGGTCTGCAAAAAGTGATAGAACATCTTTTTACTAATTTCCAGACTCATCGAAGCATCTACAAGTGTTCAGAAATCTGAGTCGGGGTAATGTTATGTGAAATGAACAAGCATAACTATCATGATGTATAAACTAGGATAAACTATATTCTAGACCTGCATTGTCCGTTAAGCCAAACGCACACAGAGCCGGTTCTAGGACTACTACCCCCTGGACAACCACCCCCGGACAATTACCCCCCGGACAATTACCCCCCTAGGACAATTACCCCCCGGACAACTACCACCCCGGACAATTACCCCCCTAGGACAATAACCCCCCAAGACAATTACCCCCAAGACAATTACCCCCCAAGACAATTACCCCCAAGACAATTACCCCCCAAGACAATTACCCCCCTAAGACAATTACCCCCCCAAGACAACTACCCCCCGGACAACTACCCCCCCGGACATCTACCCCCCGGACAACTACCCCCCGGACAACTACCCCCCAGATTATTACCCCCGGACAACTACCCCCCGGAATATTACCCCCCAAGACAACTACCCCCCGGATAATTACCCCCCCGGATGATTACCTCCCAGAAAATCACCCCCCGGTCGATAACCCCCCGGACAACTACCCCCCTGGAATATTCCCCCCCCCCCACCAAGACAATTCCCCCCCCCCCTCCCCCCAAAGACAATTACTCCCCAAGACAACCACCCCAAGACAAAATATGTGATCTCTCAGGCCGGTAGCCTGGATTTTTCAAGGCGGTGGGTTTGGGCTTTGGGGGTGCCTATATTAAAAACGGGACCAAGACAACTGGTTGAGTCGTGTAAGTGTGTGTGTGTGTGTGTGGGGGGGGGGGGGGGGGGGGGGGTCTGTTGCTGATTTAGACCACTGTTTTTAGTTTTGTAAGCAGGGAGTTGCGGTCGTCAAATGTCAAATGGGCCGATTGCTGCCCGAGACCGAGAACGATAAAAAGTGGACCTTTCTGAATGGGGGGGGGGGGGGGGGGGGGGGGGGGTTGGGGGGTTGAGGGTGGGTGTGTGTACGCACCCAAAGCACCCCCATGCAACGGGACTGCCAATATACACGAATATACTTCAGACATCGTACGATATCGCAATCCGAAATGTAGGTAAAACCACTGTCCGGCATCCGGTGCATTTGTGACCTAGGCGTACCACATGTTTGATATGTTTTTTCGGTCAATTTTGTAAGCTTTTCATTCGTTTCAATAAGCGTGTCATTCAATTTCACGAAATTGTGCTGAAGGTTTGTAATTTTTGTTCAAAATTGCATTGTGTTCATACGATTTAGCTCTTCGATTTACCACTTTTATCATTCAATAAAAAAAAACACGCTATTTGCATTTATTGTGTTTGCAAAATCAAATTGATATTATCATGTTCGATTCCCAGTTTCCCACGACCTAGTTAACGGTAACCGCAACCGCAATACCGCGCGTTCGCGCGATTATCAGGAATGAGTTATATTTATCCGCCATGGGGCATAATGTAGTTACTACATACATACATACTGTATGTTTTTTATTCAATAAAGCTCAGTTGAAACTTGCAAGTTATACTCAGAATGAAGTAGACGTGAGTTTTATTTCTCTCCTGATCGACATTAAAAGCATTAAATTGCGCCAACGGATTTCCCGAGGGCTGGTTTTACGTAATCACGAATTTACTCGAAATCGAAATACGTTTTAAATCGAATGCAAACAAAATGTTTCCGAATAATCAATATATGAATTATAATGCTGAAAACGATTTTGAACTACTCAATACAACTGCGGTAACAAAATTGGCAAATTGAATGCACACAATGCACCCGGGGGACGGGGGGGGGGGGGGGGAACATGCCCCCCATACATTTGAAAGTGGAGGTGATTGTCACTCCCAATTTTTAATACGCATACATTATGTATGTTTGATTCCATAGCTTGA
>JBAMJV010012211.1:0-31727 GCA_037951105.1 Echinarachnius parma
AGACACCCATATGTGACCTGCGAAACTGGTCCGCAGGTATTTAAATAAATTAATCAATAAATCATATCAAAACCTAACAAATCTATCCCTGGTTCATTTACTAGAAGACTTTATGGAAAGGAAGACACTGAAGACAATAACTTAACTTTAAACTCTTTATTAAATTCCAAATATAAAACACCAAAACATAAACGAAAACATAAAAGATCTCTAAATGTATATTGAAATAAATTATAGAGAATGAAAAAAAATCATGATTCCTGATATAGCGATCTTGCTCACATCTCACATCTCACATTTCTATTTTTTGTTTTCATTATCTCCTTCAGTGTGCATTTGTACAAACCAAGTTGTGATTTGCTTGCTTTTGTGTTTTGATTTTATGTTTAGAACCTGTCAAAATGTTTATTTTCATACTCAACATACTCAAGTGCCTTTGCACTAATATATCTTCAAAATTTATAATATTTTCTTATATTTTTGTATATGGACACAAGTTCTCATACAGATAGGTGTTTTGATGCCAATGAATTGAATGTTGCTTTACGCTCTTACTCAGATAATTTGTTTTCAGTCTTACATATCAATTGCAGAAGTCTTTATAGAAATTATGTTGAAATTGAAACTCTGTTACAATCATTTTTGTTTAAATTCAGAGTAATTGCTTTAACGGAAACATGGTTTAACAGTGAAGATAATGTTGACAGACTATTTGATGATTACATTTATAAGGGAACCAGTAGAACAGGGAAAAGAGGAGGAGGAGTTGGTTTTTGTATACACAGTCAAATATCTATTAATGTTCGTCATGATTTAAATGTATTTAATGATGTATGTGAAAGCTTTTTTATTGAGATACCCAAGCGAGGGAAGAATTTACTTATTGGTGTTTTTTATCGTCCACCGAGCTATTCAATTGATCAATTTGTCCATGTTCTGACACAATCTTTAAATAATATTGAGAGTGAACATAAAGATTGCATTTTACTTGGTGACTTTAATGTTGACCTAACAAAGGTTGATTTATCTAATTCTGTAAATGTATTTCTTGAATGTTTATTTTCTTTCTCTTTTTACCCGTTGATAGAGCAGCCAACCAGAATTACTGAAACATCAGCCACACTCATAGACAATATTTTTGTTAATTTTTCTCATGATATTTTGTCTGGTACAATATTGTCTGATATTTCCGACCATCTGCCCATATTTTCATGTTTTGATTTTTTATTTGATAATAAATGCCCACTTTCTATCAAAAAACGAAATATGTGTACCTTGAACGTAAATAAATTTATTTGTAAATTATCTGAATTGAATTTTAATTATCATATTAGCTCCATGTCTGACCCAAATGTGATTTATGATTATTTTATTGAGAAGGTTTCATTACTTTATGAATCTTGCTTTCCTCTTGAAGAATGTATAATTAAGCAAAATAATGAAAAGTGGTTTACATCTGACTTAAAGGAAATGTCAAGTAAAAAAAATTGTTTGTATAGAAAATGTTTAAAACATCCCTCTGATTATCGCAAAAGAATGTATAAATCATTTAAAAATAAATATGTGAAAGCTATTAAAAAAGCTAAAAGGAATTATTTTGCACATAAATTTTATACCTTTAAGGGGAACATGAAAGCAACATGGAAGACAATAAATCATATTTTGAATCAAAAGAAAAAATGTTCAATTGATAAGGAGCAAACATTTATAGATGGTGACAAGATATTTAAAGATAATAAGGAAATTGCAGATGGATTAATACATTTTTTATTGAGGTCGGCCAAAACCTTGCCCAGAGAATGAATAGTGATACTCCACCTTTCTCATCTTATTTAAATGAATGGTTTCCTAACTCATTATTTTTAACACCAATTACACGTAAGGAAATAATTGATATTGTTTTATCATTTAAAAATGGCAAAGCACCAGGACATGATTCATTTGATAATGATGTTATTAAGAAGAGTATTCATATTTTATGTGAGCCTTTGTGTACAATTTGTAATCTTTGTTTTGAAAAGGGAATTTTTCCTACTCAATGTAAACTATCAAAAGTAATACCCATATTTAAAAGTGGATCTAAAAACAGTTTTAATAATTATCGACCGATATCATTACTTACATGCTTCAGTACAATTTTAGAGAAATGTATAAATAATAGATTATTAGCGTTCTTAAAAAGAAATCAAGTTTTTTATGAGAAACAATTTGGGTTTAGGGAAAATTACTCTACCGTTCATGCAGTAACTGACTTTTTGATAAATTTAAATGAAGCAATTGAACACAAGGAAATTATGATTGGTTTGTTCTTAGATTTACGAAAAGCTTTTGATAGCATTGATCATGAAATACTTTTTAAGAAATTATATTATTATGGTATTCGAGGCTTGCCTCTCATGTTATTTAAAAGTTATATGAATAAAAGATATCAATATACTGTTTTTAACTCCGAACAATCTGAAATATTACCAATTACATGTGGTGTACCACAGGGTTCGATCTTGGGTCCTATTTTATTTTTTATTTATGTTAACGATCTTAAATGTTCTTCTAATTTATTGCAGTTCATCATGTTTGCTGATGATACTAGTGCTTTTTGTAAACATAAGTCTTTAGAATGCTTAGAAAATATTATGAATTCAGAATTAAAAAAGGTTCATAATTGGTTTTTAAGTAATAAACTTGCTTTAAATACTCAGAAAACTCATTTTATGATTTTTGGTAGCAATTCAAATGTTGTGATTAATATAAAAATTAATGATAATGAAATAGAAAGAGTAAATTCAATTAAGTTTCTTGGTGTCACAATTGATGAAGATTTGAAATGGAAGAATCATGTTAATAATATCTTGTGTACAATATCTAGAAATATTGGTATTATGAATAGAATGAAGGATTTTCTCCCAGAGCATGTATTAATATTGTTGTATAATTCATTGATACTCCCATATTTGAATTATTGTAATATAAATTGGGGTTCATGCAATAAATATTTATTAGATAGAATATATAAATTACAAAAAAGAGTTATTAGAATCATTACACAATCTTCTTTTTTAGCACATACTAGGCCTCTGTTTTTGAAATGTAAGATACTACCTATTTTTGAATTGTATAAATATAATGTGGGTATTTTCATGTATTCATATCATAATAAAATGCTACCTGTTAATTTTAATGCACTTTTTAGTCAAAATATTGATGTTCACTCATATAATACAAGGTCTAAATTTGATTATCGCTCAAACTATGGCCGTTCAACATTTTCTAGAATGAATATTGTTTATACTGGACCAATGTTATGGAACTCTTTACCAGCTGAATTCAAAGAAAGCAAAACTCTTAATACCTTCAAATTGAAACCGAAAGATTATTTATTGAAGTCTCTGTAGATTCTTGTATGTATAATAGCATTTCGACAGGTTATGTGTATGTGTTTTTAGTGGATAATTTGTATTGTATGTAGAGTTTTAGATTTGAATAGGTTTTGTTGTTTATTGTTGTTGTTGTTTTTGTTTTGTTAGTCGCGACTAGACCGTGTGTCTAGGTTCGGGTTGCTTTTAGGGATCAATCTTATAAGTTTTTTTCAAAACTTTTTTTGATTCCTCCATTTATTCATTTTGATGTTTGTGTGTCTTTTGATTGTTTACTATGTCATTCTTTATACTATATTCAATTGTCATACTTTGTTGTTGTTTTTTAAATGAATTGTGGAAATAAAATCAAATCAAATCAAATCAAATCAAAACCTAAAAGCCAAAACGATAAAAACTAAAACTTTATCTTGAAACCAAAAACTAACGACTAAGACCTAAAACGGAAACCTGACACAACACAGTTTTATACAGATTACAGCGTAACCATCAACACCTGTGAAACAAAAGAACAAAAACATATAATGAATCAACACATTTTAACTAAATCAAAGTGTCAATTACATCCTGCAACTACATACCTGTGCAATATGAAACAATTACCAAATAACTAAGTAAACTCCAATTACAAACACTTTATAACCGTGATAACTAAGATTGTTCAGAACAAATATCTACTTATATTCACTGTCAACTCTCACAATAATACTACGCTGAAAGCTAAACTATATTATGAACTTAAATGAAGAATAATCTCACTGTAAAACTATAATTATAACAAGTGCAAAATACATATACAAATCAAAGAAGAATCTCGCTGAACATGACCATCTATCACTGATAAGTGAATTGAACACCTACATTATACATTCGCTATAGACTCCAACATTTATTAAATAAGAAGCTCACACTCTCTTACACCTAATGTACATAATAAAATACAAACTTATATAGTATTCACCTTATAATCAGCAATGCAAGGACAGCTTCCACCAGCACTATACTAACAAAATGGCTTTCGGGTCCACTGGTCCAGGATCCAACTTCACAACACGGTTACTTTTACGAGGAATGATATTAGCTTTCTAACACCTCATATTTATACCTTTTCTCTAGAAGCAAGATTCAAGTTGTTAGAAAACACCAAACAAACTTGATGTAACTAAGAAAGATGACATAAAAGAAGAGGATATAACGCAGAACAAAGAGGGCATTGAACTTGTCCTGAGTTGGGCTTGGGCTGGGGGAGTGTTTGAATAGAGCTGCCCAGCAGCTTGGTACAAGGCGGGTTCTATGGGGGACATGAATAGGGGCGATGCAGGGAGGATCAATAGAGGGGTAGGTATGAAAGAAAAGGATAGACTCATACATTTGAAAGAGGATCTAAAAACAGAGAGCTGACCCACTTGGCTTTCTTCATTAAAATATATCTAGTATACCACTATATATAAAAACTGACCAACTTGGCTTTCTTCCATCCTGTCTACCAACGTTATACTGAGTACAGAACTAAAATGATAAATCATTACAGAAATATATATTCAAGTGTACAATCCTATAAATATATATTACGGTATAAAATTACCACGACATTCACCACTAGTTTAAACATTGTTGTCCTCAACAATGAAAAATAATATAAATATAATCTGAACGTAAAAATAGACCATGACATTCACCACTAGTTTGAATATTGTTGTCCTGAACAATACATTACAGTCCAATATGACAAATTAACTATTATTCTACAGTCCAAACCGATCAGGGGCCTTTTGGGGTATTGAGTTCTCTGGGGCTTGGGACGGGGTGTAGAGTCAGCTTCAGAAAGGGACATATCGGGACTGAGGATGTCATCGGAAACCGTCTCCTCACCTACACTAACCGCTTCCTCTTCTTCGCTTGAGGCATCGTAGCCATCCGTTAGGAATGTGCATGCGGTCAGCATATTCCTATGAATGGTGCGCTCGATATCGTTGTCGTCCCTACGTACAACATAAACAGACTGACCCTTGACCTTATTCATAACAGTGTAGGGATGCTCCTCCCACCTATCCGCGTCTTTCTATCTTTCTCCTACCCCTGAGGTTCTTGTTTGCGACAAGCACTTTATCGCCTACCTTAAAGTCTATCCCCTTGGACTTCCGGTCATACGTTCGTTTCTGCTTTGTCCTTGCCTGGTCAGCCGCAGTGTTAGCAGCGCGGAACGCATCCTCCAGGCCTTCTCTGACTTGCTGGACGTACTCGGCCTGTCCTAGGGTCGCATCCCTGTCCGCATCCACATCCAACACCAAGCTAGCTGGGGTCCTTGGTTCTCTCATAAACATCAGGTAGTGAGGCGTAAATCCAGTCGAAGAGTGGCATGTTGCGTTGTATGCGAAGGTCATGTCGGATACGTGGTCCTTCCATCGCGGTTTCTGCTCGGGTAGTAGTGTCCCTAACATGTCGAGCAGGGTTCTATTGAACCTCTCCGTCATACCATTACCCTGGGGGTGATAGGGTGTGGTCCTGCTTTTGTCGACGCCCAGCAGACTGCACAGCTCTTTGATGATAGCAGCATCGAAGGATCTACCCTGGTCGCTGTGAATTCTCTCGGGGATCCCATAATGCACAGCATAATTCTGCCACAGGGCTCTAGCGACGGTCAGTGCAGTCTGGTCTCTGGTCGGGTAGGCTTGGGCGTGACGGGTGAAGTGGTCGGTGATCACCAGGATATTTTCGATCCCACCCATGGACGATTCGAGGGACAGGAAATCAAGACATACCAGTTCGAGGGGGCGGGTCGACCTGATGCTCTCTAGTGGGGCTCTGGCATGTGGGTCTGGTGTCTTTCGCAGGGTGCACCGCTTGCATCGCTGTACATATGATCGCACCTCGGCAGCTATACCTGGCCAGAAACAGCGGGATTGGAGGAGATGAAGAGTCCGCTCATATCCTGGATGTCCCATCTCAAGTTCAAGTTCAAGTTTATTTTATTTATCTTTCTTATATAACACACATTACAAATATGACATGAACATAACAAAATTGACAGAATATGGCGTTACAATAGAAAGATGAGGTGACCTAGGTTGAAAGCAAAGCTTGTGGAATTAAGGTCCCTCGTGAGTTGCTTATGAGTATGTCAAGGTAGACAAACTCGTCAAATAGAAACACTGAATACATTAAAATGCTTACAAAAAAAAAAGCTAAACTAATGAACTGAGAAAAAAATATATAAACATAAATATGTGTGATAAAAATAAAAACTACTGACTACTAAATAAAGGCTATGTACAGGAAAAGCAGGAAAATACCACGAGTAACAGGACAAAAGACACGATAGAGCGAGAAAGAGGGGCAAACAAACTAGACTGAAAACACACACAAAACAAAACAAGACAGGAGATGATTTGAGAAACAGGAGTAGAATTAGAAGTATGCACACCTATATACTGTAGCAGATAATCGTCGTGAATGCTGAGAAGAAGTTGATTCCGTTGTTTCCTTGGGAGAACAGGAACAGCTGTCTTATTCTCTTTAGCTCGGTACAGCAGGATCCCATCCTTCAGCTCGAGATTCTCCCATTTCCCAAGTAGTCTCCTTACTAGCCGCGTCTCGTTGCGGCTCTGCCGTCGGCTAGGCCTCTGTCCCTGGGAGATCCATTCAGCCACCTTTCGCACAGCTTCATGTGCTTCCTGTGCTGCTATTACCTCTTGGGCGCCAGTTCTTGCTTCAAGCTTAGTCGACCCCTGACTCACCGTTTGCTCTGAGGTTGAAGCATGAGTCGCCATGTTGAACGCAGTGGCTTGGTGAGATGGTGACTCGGACTGGGGGTTAGGTTGTTTTACTGGCCCATGATGCTTGCCGTGGACTGCCTCATCAAAGATCACCTTGACATCTTCGCTCGCGAGTCTCGATAAGCTGTCAGCGTTGTCATTTGCCTTCCCAGGCCTGTACTTGATGTCCATGTCGCAGTGAGAGAGGTCATTCACCCAGCGTTGACCGTGCGCGTCCAGCTTAGCACTGCTAAGCACATATGTCAGTGGATTGCTGTCTGTGACTACCGTAACCCTACGCCCGTAGATGTAGTCACGGAACTTTGTCGTAGCTTCCCAATGAAGCGCCTTGAATTCTAGCTTGTGAGCTGGATAGCGAGCCTCTCCAACGGTAAGGGAACGGCTTGCATATGCCACCACCCGCTCGCGGCCATCTTGTAGCTGGGCAAGAACAGCTCCCAAGCCATCACCTGATGCGTCCGTTTGGAGGATGAAGGGCAGGGTGAAGTCTGGGTAGGCTAGGACCGGTGTATTCAACATCAAATTCCGGAGTGTGGCGAATGATGACTGGCAGTCCTTATCCCAGAGAAACGGGGTAGATGGTGGTTTCTTGGCACTTCCTTTCTTACCGCCAATCAGCTGGCCTCGCTATCTTGGCGTAATCTTTCATAAATCGCCGGTAGTACCCGGTGAAGACAAGAAACCTCCTCACCTCCTTCTTTGTCCTTGGAATAGGCCAGTCGTGGACAGCTTCCGTCTTTTCTGGATCCGTCGCAACTCCCTCTGCTGACACGACGTGTCCCAGGTATTTAAGCTCCTTGCGAAGGATGTTGCACTTAGAAGGTTTTAGCTTGAGTCCATGTTCGCGAAGTCGGGCAAAGACACGCTCCAATCTGGTGAGATGCTCCTCCAGCGTAGAACTGAAGATGATGATATCATCCAAGTAGATGAGCAGCTCACTCAGATTCATGTCTCCAAACACAGTAGTCATCAGCCGTTGAAACGTCGCTGGGGCATTCATCAATCCGAACGGCATCCGGGTGTACTCAAACAGGCCCATGGGAGTTGTAAACGCCGTCTTCGGTTGGTCATCCTTCGCCATCTGCACCTGTAAATATCCGGCCATAATGTCGAGGCTAGTGAAGTACTTTGCCTTACCTAATGCGTCAAGGGACTCGTCGATGCGGGGGAGGGGGAAAGCATCTCTTTCCGTGCGGGAATTCAGCTTCCGGTAGTCGACGCATAGGCGGATCTTCCCGTCCTTCTTTCGGACGACCACGATGGGGGATGCAAATGGACTTTTACTGGGTTTAATGATGCCGGCTGACTGCAGCTCCTGGAGATGATCCCTAACTTCGTGGAAATCAGACGGTGAGATCCGTCTATAGCGCATTCGGAATGGGGTGGGGTCGACGAGGGTATCGTGTACGATGGTATCTGTGCAGCCAAAATCTTCTGGTCCCTTGGAGAAAACATCTGCATTTCGTTGAAGTACCTCACGTAGCAACTTTGATTCTGCCGATGAAAGGCCTTCGGTCGGCAGTTCAAGTCCAGCCACGTGTTCAGCAACGTCTTGTCGCAAAACGTTTACGCGTGTAGCAGAATCACCAAGACCTGTATTGCTCTCACCGTGACTCGTAGAGGTGAGTTGTCCGCTGGCGGGGTACAGAGGGTTCGCGACTTCTATCCTACCCAGCGGCCTGTGTCTTCTCAGAAACACTTCGTCGCTGGAAAGGTTGGTTAGCGTTATCTTGACTCGGCCATCGTTGACTTCTGTGAGCGTTGATTCTGTCTTGATGCCCACCAGTTCGTCGTTCTCTTCGACCAGGGCCGTGAAGATCCTTCCAAGGGTGAAATTTGGGGCACATGCATCAACGTCTACCTGCTGACCGGGGCGTAGCACTAGTGGTTTCCTCCCTTCATAGCGCACAACTCCTACGTGACCTGAGCGGTCTGCCAGGTCGAGCCCGTCGCCGTTCATAGCCTCGAATGCTACGAAGCAGGGCATCGAAGAAGCCTTTACGAAGTGCATGAACTTCCGCCCGTGCTTGCTGTGAAGCTGGTCCCGAGAGGCACGGAGAGCGTTAGTCCCAAGCAGGCAAGAGATCTTCCCCGTCTTCTGAATCGCTGGGACGACCAAGGCAGGAACCGACTTCAGACTCGTCCCCAGGAACTCGACGTCTAGTAGGATGACACCTTCATACGGGACGGCCTGGCCACCAGCACCTTCCAGCTGAATACTGGTCTGCTTAATCTCTCGCTTTCGAAGCACGGGGTGATGTCTCACATAGTCTGCGGTGATGGTGGTTACCTGTGAGCCTGTATCTAATATAGCGTGGCACTGCTGATCACATATAGTGATAGCCACACTATTAACTGGACCCACCAACTCTCCACCTCTGGACTGCTCAAGGACCTCTTCTACTTGGCTCTCGCTCTGCTCAGATTCCTTAGGGCAGGATTGGTTGAGGGAACCCACAGAATGCCCTCCATCTGTGGGTCGTACTAGTTGCTGCTGGGAAGGGGCACTTTGCTGGGATGGGGCATCTTGCATCTGCCGTTGATTAGGGCAAGACCTTGAAAAGTGACCCGGCTGTCCACACGTGTAGCAGAAGCTAAGCTGGGGTCGCCTTCCTCCTCGCCCTGCTCCTATCCCTCTGTCGTCACGGGGGCCCCTGGGTTGCTGAAGCTGGCTCTCGAAGGCAGCTATTCTCTGACGATTCTCCTCCATGGCCCTGTTCACCGAATCCATGGCCATGTTCACAGACTCCATTTGCTGCTGCTGGGTCGTGACCAGCTGATGCATAGCCCGTGTCAGCTTATCGATGGCTCGATTCTCGGGTGGTGTTGGCTGTCTAAGCTCTGCCTGTCTTTGCTCTGCCTGTCTTGGCTCTGCCTGTCGCACCTCCTGTCTGTAGACCTGGGCTGAGTTATGACGTTCTTCCTCCGCGATGATGCGCAGCTCTCTCCTCAAGTCGCGGAACGTCATCTCCCGAGGCCGCATCGGTGCAAGTCGAGCCTTCACTCCTTGATCCCGTAGACCGTGCATGAACTGGATGTACAGCATGCTGTCACGTGCCGCCTGCTCGACCATCGCTGCTCTGTCTCCCATGTCCTTCGCGACCCGCAGCTTTGCCTCAAGAGCGACAGGATACTCGGTGGCCGTCTCGTTGGAGTGCTGGACCCGCGCGTAGAAATTCGCCATCGGTGAGGTAGTGTAGTCCGCATCACCATACTCCTCCAACAGCTCCCGAAAGGCTGCAGCCGGTGTGAGGCATCGGTCGCTATCCAGCTCTAAGTTCAGGATGAGGTCACGAGCCCGTCCACCAGTATGTCGAACGACCTCGCTGAACTGCACATGTGGAGGCATTGGGCCTTTTGACTCAAGGATATATTTCATGTCCCTGACCCAATCCTCCACCTTAAGTCCTCCCTTGCCGCTGAATGTGGACACTGGCTTCACCTGGTGCGATGTCACGTATCGTGGTCCGCTGCTCCACGCTAGCTCTGCCCTTGGCGGCATGGGGTCTAACCCTGCAAGTTGAAGAGGGGTAGCTGCCCTAAACCGGTCCCACTCGGGTGCTGGTCCGATCGTTGTCGTTCCTGCTCTCAGCGGTGAGCACGTCTCACCTCCGATGGGAGTTGACAAGTTCAGTGGGGTGGGCGTCTCCATGTTGATTCCTGTAACCTTGCTATGCTGTGTCAGGCTTATCATATTAAAAATATGCCCTTTTTTGGCCTATTCGATTCATTCAAGTTTTCCCAATTTGGCGAGTTATTGTTACAATTTACAACAGTGTTTCTTTTCAGTCTTCCCGGGTTTCGGCACCAAAATTATGTGACCTGCGAAACTGGTCCGCAGGTATTTAAATAAATTAATCAATAAATCATATCAAAACTTAACAAATCTATCCCTGGTTCATTTACTAGAAGACTTTATGGAAAGGAAGACACTGAAGACAATAACTTAACTTTAAACTCTTTATTAAATTCCAAATATAAAACACCAAAACATAAACGAAAACTAAAAGAGAAAACCTAAAAGCCCAAACGATAAAAACTAAAACTTTATCTTGAAACCAAAAACTAACGACTAAGACCTAAAACGGAAACCTGACACAACACAGTTTTATACAGATTACAGCGTAACCATCAACACCTGTGAAACAAAAGAACAAAAACATATAATGAATCAACACATTTTAACTAAATCAAAGTGTCAATTACATCCTGCAACTACATACCTGTGCAATATGAAACAATTACCAAATAACTAAGTAAACTCCAATTACAAACACTTTATAACCGTGATAACTAAGATTGTTCAGAACAAATATCTACTTATATTCACTGTCAACTCTCACAATAATACTACGCTGAAAGCTAAACTATATTATGAACTTAAATGAAGAATAATCTCACTGTAAAACTATAATTATAACAAGTGCAAAATACATATACAAATCAAAGAAGAATCTCGCTGAACATGACCATCTATCACTGATAAGTGAATTGAACACCTACATTATACATTCGCTATAGACTCCAACATTTATTAAATAAGAAGCTCACACTCTCTTACACCTAATGTACATAATAAAATACAAACTTATATAGTATTCACCTTATAATCAGCAATGCAAGGACAGCTTCCACCAGCACTATACTAACAAAATGGCTTTCGGGTCCACTGGTCCAGGATCCAACTTCACAACACGGTTACTTTTACGAGGAATGATATTAGCTTTCTAACACCTCATATTTATACCTTTTCTCTAGAAGCAAGATTCAAGTTGTTAGAAAACACCAAACAAACTTGATGTAACTAAGAAAGATGACATAAAAGAAGAGGATATAACGCAGAACAAAGAGGGCATTGAACTTGTCCTGAGTTGGGCTTGGGCTGGGGGAGTGTTTGAATAGAGCTGCCCAGCAGCTTGGTACAAGGCGGGTTCTATGGGGGACATGAATAGGGGCGATGCAGGGAGGATCAATAGAGGGGTAGGTATGAAAGAAAAGGATAGACTCATACATTTGAAAGAGGATCTAAAAACAGAGAGCTGACCCACTTGGCTTTCTTCATTAAAATATATCTAGTATACCACTATATATAAAAACTGACCAACTTGGCTTTCTTCCATCCTGTCTACCAACGTTATACTGAGTACAGAACTAAAATGATAAATCATTACAGAAATATATTATTCAAGTGTACAATCCTATAAATATATATTACGGTATAAAATTACCACGACACATACATACACACACGTAAACGTACAAACAAGCAGTCAAACAAACAGTCATAGTTCAGTTTAGACTTTTACATATCTTTACCAAGGTGGTTCTAACAATATTGCATTTGACTAAACATAGGCACACATTTTCAAAGCCACATACATGATTTGCGCAATATTTTGATAAATAATTAATAATAATGATCAATAATAATAATATTTGTATAAAACCATAGAAAAATCATCTGATAACAAAATAATTAAGCCTGACATGAGGATTGCGTATGGATTAAAATTAAGTTTATTAGCGCAACTAATTAAAGAGTAATGATCATACACTGCCCTAAAAAATGCAAAAATGTATACAAATAAAAGTTATCTCATTAAAAAGAACAAGGGTGAGCGAAGAGTTTAGTTGTTAAATGGCAAAGCATACATTTGATTATCTTGTAATAATTACGCGTGTGTTGGTATTCGACGTTTGACATGTAATGGAAGATGAAATGGAATGTTCAATTATGTGCTTATGTCATTTAAATTTATACATAATTTCGTATTGCTTATTTCATTATATCAATTACTTACACATATTCTGAGTTTAGAACGATTTGGAAATATGGGTAAGGTACCTTGCTAAATAACATATATAAGAATTAGTGTGCTACGTGGCAGGGAATCGAATCGACGACCTTCATGTTTAAACCTGCATGTTTAAAGACGAGATCTCAAATCAACATACCTCGGAATATCTCTATACAATTGCTTCACTGAAAAGTTGCACCGTTCTTGAGATATTTATACTTGCTTTGCACAATTTGGAAAAATTGGAAAATTACGCTATAGTAACAACTGACGTTATCACTTAATTGAATTTAAAAATTCATAACATCAACCCAATATAGCGTGTGCATAATATCTATGCTGTTTTGATTAAAATAGTTTATACACATGGCATAATGAGACAAACCAGAGTTTATAATTGTACAATCATAATAATCATTTAGACATAGAGCATTGGTATTAATGAGGATTCGTTTTACCTTCAGATTGGTTACTTGATTTTTCTTTCCAAAATCAGATAAACATAATACGAATGCAATGAATAAATTCGGTTCTCGTGGACTTGGTGAAATTAAGCAGAATTGGACAGTTGACTTGTTTGAGGGTTCAATACATTGTATACATAGCCCTACACCAATAACAAAAACCACTTAAAATCTATATAGAACTGTTTTTACTATACAATATTTGTATTGAAATAAACACGGATAAATACAGAAGGAAAACGAAATGCTAGAGCGAAAGAGAGAAAATAAAAAAGGAAAGAATGTCGGCAATATCCCTAATAAATATGATTGTATGCATTGTAAGCTTGTGAATTTGTTGTTACGTTTGATATTGTGTTTTTTCTTTATGAATTCACATATAAACGAAGTGAAAACATTAATGTCGCGTGGAATTGATCCAGAACAGCAAGGAGT
The DNA here is from genome assembly GCA_037951105.1 of Echinarachnius parma. Classification (NCBI taxonomy): domain Eukaryota; kingdom Metazoa; phylum Echinodermata; class Echinoidea; order Clypeasteroida; family Echinarachniidae; genus Echinarachnius; species Echinarachnius parma. Next base: position 13,848 of record JBAMJV010012211.1, read on the forward strand.
ATTTGAAAGAATAGCACATGCAAGTTCAAATTTGCACCCTTAACCATCGAACAATATATATGCTCTAAAGGACTTGATTTAGGCACGAAACGTACGATTTACATACATGTTACAATACGTTCAACAGATCTTCAAAATTGGAGAGGACACAGCATTTCCAATATATTTTCATTTTTTGACATTTAAAATGTTGCAGGAGATAATAGTTATGATATCAATAATATTAAGAAAAAGTATTCATAATCGTATCCATTACACTTCAAAAGTATTCATAATCATATTCATTACACTACAAAAGGAGTAATAATAATACATATTTAAGTAATGACGACACTTCTATACGCTAAGGTATGTCACACTACTGTCGCTGTAAAATTGTCCAAATCCTCTAAATCCAATTGGAATTCGAGCGGTAACTTGTTGTATTCTTATTAAAACAAAAAAGGCATCGGACAGGTCTCGGTTTTTCAAATTTCCCTTTCGTTAAAAAGATATTTACGATTACAGTGGTCAGATATTAAATTATCCAATGGATCGCCAGAACCGTGAATAAACTGAGTGCAATGAGTTTGTGAATGTGACTTTACATTTTTGCTCATTACTCAGCCATATATAGTCCATTTAACTAGAAATTTTCACACAACACCCAGTGGACATATCAGATAAAAACAATATACATTGAATCAACCACTTATCGCTTTTTGGGGGTCAACATGTCAATAAAATTACTAGATCCCTTTAAAATAGTAATATAATCATATATAAACAAACGTAATATTTTACCATTTGTTAACACCAAATTTACACAAAATTGCTCAACTTTATGCAAATTGTCATCGTATAAATTCATGCATGATAGGCAATTCATGTTAAGTCTGTTATGTGCATTTATTAATAAGTGCATTATTCCAAAATAAAAGTGTTGAAGTTTCTAGTCATTACTAATTATTAACATAAACAATTTACAATGTAACAGTTCATCTTGAATTGAGATAAATTGTATATAATTATGCAAACAATTAACTACTATATTATTATGGTTTTAATCATTCGCATATTAAGATTATTACTGTACTTTTTTAATCCTCAATGTAAATATGATTATGATCATGATAACAATACCATGAATAACACAAGTTTCTTAAATATGAAAACAGAAATACAATTTTAATCTAACGGGGCAACAGCTGACCACCCTAACCCCAGCCCAAATAATGTTTCCAGGAGAGTTGAGGGCATAAACAAGGTAGGGTGGATCGGATTACGGGTATGTTTGCGGTCACGGTTAGTGCAAGGGTCAGGATTAGGTATAACGTTTAGTATAACGTTACGTATAACATTTGTTTTTCATTATTTTAACGCGAACCCCAAAGGTAAACCTAACCCTATAAACTAAACACGTATACATGTCCTCAAATTTCCAGGGGATAATAGTTACATTCTCTGCCCCACCCCACCTAACACGCCAATATAACAAAATATATGTTATGACTAACCCATCTGATCTTCGTCCATCCACACATTGTAGCCTCTTTGCCTGAGCTGTTCCTTCATCTCTCTCATGACAGGTTGCGCAGGCTTCTTCCAACAGTAGCTGATCATGATGTGACCGGTTTCTCCAGACCCATTACTATGACTACGGGACGAGCCCCCGCCGGGTACCTCTGCGCGAAGTTTGTACCCAGTGATTACGAACATCGCCCCCATCGATGCATCACGAAGTCTGGCGTCTGTGCATTGAGTGTTCAGCATGAGATCTTCAAAGCAAAAGAATGAGGAAAATAAATCAGTTCGGAATGATAAGCGATTGTATTTTTCAATATGCATACAAATATTGTTTCCGTCATTTAATAATGATAATGATAATAATGATAATAATAACATTTCTTATAACGTTTGTTATATAGCGCTAAATACATGAATTTTTCATAGCGCTTTACACAATTATTACCCGGTCATAGTTTACAAGGCAAACCAGCACACATTGCGTGCACCATCTCCACTCCCTGGGGATCATTCCTTCCAAGCGCTCATTAGCTCAATAAGATCGTTCAAATAAAGGCTGCCTTTCACTTCCATGATTTAAATACATATGGTGGGCCACCAATACGCCGTATGATTAATTTTGAAAAGTAACCCAAAAGTGATTGCATATTGTAACGAATATCTTCTTACAGTCGTTTTGTTATACATTGGATTTCTTATTGACCATAATATGTTACTGACTATAATGATGGTCAAATGTGGTGATACTCTTTTACAGAACTTGAATGATTACCGAAGACTGGAATTATCTGTAAATATATTCATATTTCACCCACCTTTCATGATGGTGTGCTCTTTTTCTAGCTTCTCCTTGTTGCTATCTAAGAATGCCAGTAGCCAAAGGGTCTTCGTGGCGTGGATCTGTTCTTCGACTGAATTGCTATTACCAGAAAGCATGCGGGCCACGATCTGAATGCCATCATTTTCCTCTATCATCTTTTTGTTCTCATCGTTTATGGCCAATTGGTCAATGCCCTGGATTAGCTCTTCAGCCGAAAAAACGTACGCACCGCGATACCCCTCCTACTATACTACATTTTGTTGTCGTATCATTCAGGTTGTCTAAGGAGCTTTTCAGTATCCCGGTGTGAAATTCAATAGATTGTTTATTTATCGGCAGTTTATCGGCATCTTCTTTGCAAACCAAGTAGGCCGATGTGAGGAAAGCCACCGTCTTCGTGACTTCATTTGTTGACTCAGTGAACCACTGAAGCATTGGCAATGCCCACCGATACTTTGCTCTCAGGGTGGGCACATTTCGGACGCAGTTGTAGAGGGTGTCTAGCACAAAGAAGATGATCGATTCCACCCATTCATTATTTCCACTCTCGTCGTTCTGTGCGATCACCCATTCAACGGCTGCAGTGAGGCAGCCCTCTGTGTCCATGGCTTCAGAGAAAGCTGCCGATTTGTCAGATAGATTACAACTTGATCGCGTGAGTTTTACGAAAAAATTGAAACACTGTTCACTTTTGTCTTTGTTATTCTCGTCGTGTTTCTCCAATATATGTAATTTCGGACTTGCCCATTTCTCCTTAAACATGGCAAAGTACTCCCTTTGGCGTGCTATCCCATCGGCAATTATTTCGGCGTGATCAGACTTCTTATTAAATGCGTCACCGCATTTGTCTACAGCTTGCACACACTGATCACATGGGAACTCCCCGCAACTCGTTACATGTTGAATGCCGGCAATGCATTGCTTGAAATACCGTAAAAGTTTGACTAGAGGCGCTACTGGTTTAGAGGAGTATCAATAGCGCCAGCAAACATCCAAAACGATCCAGTATAATGAATATGTATCTAGCCTTTTGTCAACGATCTTCGAGCCGGTCTAAATGAATATTCATGATAGCATTATCACGCAAAGTTAGAAAAGATGAACGTTACTAAGGGTTGAAATCCAATCAAGCAAGCAGAAGTAGCTCTTGGGTCGGTGGTTGGTGCAAATCAGGATAAGGTAAAATTGCATCACGGTATGAAGAGCCGTAGGTTCAAGACGCACTGGATAAGTGATTTTTTTTTTTTTTTTTTTTTCATAGGAAATTTTGTTTTAACAGATGCCAGCGTTTTGTGCATAGGAATGGGAATGAAAATTATCATTTCTGTGTTAACTTAAATACACAATTATTACATTCAGGTGAGTGAAGTCCTGACATTCTGCTAGTAATAGTATTAAGCTTTATATATTAGTGGATGGAGGGGGTAGGGTCATTTTAAAATTGATTCATCACCCTGTTTCAGCCAACTCTTCATCAAGCACACATTTTATTTTACTCTTTTCCGACCAAGAATTAATAACAACTTATGAATAGGAAGCAATGTTGAGCAACCCAGCCCCACCCCCCTCCCCCCCCCCCTCCCCCCACACACACGGACACAAACACATCCGTTATATTATACATGCACACAGCACACGCACGCTATGACTACGATTATGTTCATTATGCATGGTTTGTCAGATTCGAACTTGAGATGCTGTGTCATGCATTCTTTGATTTTATGCTGCTAGTGCTGCACGTTGTAACTTGGAAACTGCTATGTTATGCAATATGTTTCTATCTCTATAGTTGAGATGAAACTCAAGAGATTATGCAAATATATATGTTGTTGCTATTCATTTGAAATAGTGTGAATAGTCTTGTTGGTGGTGCATCATGAGTTCCTTTTCAAAACAGATAATGCGGAGAGCACAATGAGGATAACGATTGCTTGGACAGAATAATACAGTTCGAACAATAATGTTCCTCCTAGCGCCTCAAATAATGCAATAGATCGTACACCTGTTCTGAATAATTATACATAAGCATGAATGAAACATGTCGAAGATGTGTGAACGGGCTGAAAGAATATGCTTTAAATTCCGCTTCAGAACGTGGTTCAACGGTAGATGGTATTGGTCTGTTTTTAGATCTCAAAGTACGCGGATCAAATCCACCCAAATGAAGTCCTGCGTTTTTTTTATAGTATTAGTTGTTGGTTCTGTTTCCCTGTTTTGTGTCATTCTCCTTTCATTTCACTTTTTTTCTCGTCATTTTTTGTTCATTATATTCTTTTATTTATTTTGTTTCTTTTTATTTATTTGTTTCTTTTGTAACCTGCATTTAAAAACAATGTTTTCATGATTGGTTTTGTTTGCAATCATTCAAATACAGTACGCACATAGCGCACACACCTCACACACGTTAATACCAGAATAAAGTTAGCAAGTATCTGTAATCCCAATATAAATCAATTGTTGGCCCCAAAGTCCACTCAGATTGATAAAGGGACAACATTTCTCCTCCGATAGACAAGATCGCTGCTATATTTTCTTGCCCAAGTGCTTCAAAATATGACGACATCTGGGATAACCTCGATCACTTAATCGACTGTAAATCAACGGCATAATATGCCATTACAAAATGGACTATCATGCAGAGAGCGCTATAATGCATAGTTACGTAATATTCAAACAGATCGACTGCTTGTACGAGGTTTATCTGCCTAGTAACAGCTTCAGTGTGCGTCGTAAAATATGATAACAAAAGAATCACATGGAAACCAAACAGGTGATCGTGATGAATAGAAATTCAACTGGAAAGAGAAAACTAGTTAAAGACAAATTACCTTATTAGATGAACATAATGATTAAATATAGAGCGATTTTGTAATAAATATTTGTACATGGAATATTTTCTATGGAATGATTTGTGAAAATACTATAACATGTTAATGTAAAACACATTCCCTTATTCAAACATATCAGGAACCAATGGCTATGAGGCAGAATGCATGTTGTACATACATACTCGATAGCTACATTGCTATTTAACATGTTTAATTTGATTGAATTGTTTTTAATTGTCATCTACCAGCATTTAGGGGATTTGGCTTTAAGGCGCGTATTTTCTTAAAGTAATTCTAATACAATACGTAATCCTCATTGATTTACTGGTCGTGATGTTCAGTGAAATATTTTGGAGGGGTCGAAGGGGAAGGATGATGGGTAGCTTGAGAGACATCGTTAAATGGACCAAGGCCCACGGGTGTCGAACATTCATAACAAACATTATTTTAAAAAACACGTTACAAGTTACAAATTGCCCCTTCCCCCTTTACCACTATTTGGCGGCCTTGGGGAACCAACTGAATAAGTGGTCTCGGTCTCGGCCTCGAACATTTTTGGCGACGGACATGCACCCCCCCCCCCCCCCCCCCCATGGGCGTCGATACTTACGTAATACCCATTCATCAGGGGGATGGATGAATAGATCATCCCCCCCTGATGAATGGGTATCAATGACAGATCGACGCCCATGCCCCCCCCCCCCGCCTACACGACTCTTAACTAGTGTGTTTGTGTGTGTGTGTGTGTGTGTGTGGGTGGGGTGTGGTGGGGTGGGACAATGAATGCCATGATTTCACCTGGATGTCATAATTGTGTATCTGACAAAAAGTAAATGATTTTCCTTCCTATTCCTATGCACAAAACGGTGGCATTTGTTAAAACAAAATTTCCTATGAAATCGAAGAATAAAAACATAATTAATCCAATGCGACTTGAACCTACGGCTTTACATACCGCCGTGCCTAGAATGATTTGCACCAACCACCGACCCAAGAGCTACTTCTGCTTGCTTGGTGGGTTTTTTACCCTAAGTAACGATTACCTCTTCTCAATTTTACATGATTATGCTATCATGAATATTCATTAAGACCTGCTCGAAGATCGTTGACAAAGGGGTAGATACATATTCATTATACTAGATCCTTGTGGACGGGGCTGGGGCTGTTGATAATACCTGCTAATACTGTGAGAAAGTAGCGCCTCTAGTCAAACTTTTACGGTATGCCGCATCGCTCGTGTCATTAGTGTTCACACCCGCGCCTCCGTCCATATTGCCTCGTTATGTCTATATAATTGTTTTCTATTCGAATGTCAACATCAACCTTGTGAAATTAAATTAAGGGATCGATGCTAAACGTGGGACCTGTTCATAATCCTACTGACATATAGACTAGCGTGTGCAGTACATGTATCCTTTAACCAGATACAGTTAACTGAGAAAATGGCGAGAACGCTGGTTACGTTTTACCAAGTAATACTCGTGTCCAGTAAGTGTATTGAGATCAATGAGTTGGAACGAATCTAGTCCAGTGGTTGTATTGGTTTGGTCGTAGTGATGTCGTAGTCGAAGCTGAGGTAACATTTCAGTCTGATCTGTTGATAAGAACAATACAGTGGAAGTTGTTAAGTATCGATGTACGTCATACCATAGACTCTAGACATGGTATTGTCTTTATTCATCGCCTATAATTACATGTATTTCATTTACATACATCCTTGGAAAAGATTATTTAACCAAGCACTTTTTGCTCATTTTGTGTGATGTTTTACACTAATTTGTCAGTTTAAATACATTTTAAAGAAACGAAGTTTTTATAATATCAAAGGGGTATAGTCAATGGGATTAGGAATTCCTACTAAAAATTTGATGTCATGAATAAAACAAAATTAAGATTTTCATGAATATTTGCATCGATTTGGACAATAAAAAGGTATGGGCTTTATACACACGTTTTCAATGCATAGCGGAAAATTTTTAAGATTTGTTTGGCAAGTAATGCTTATATCATAGAAATGTCTTTCCATTATTTGCAGGGCTTGTTTAGGTGTAAATTAATTATTCATTAGAGTTGCCAAATGACAGTCAATCGCTCTTATCGGAGAAGTAAGACCAGGTGAAGATAGGCTCTTTACTGATGCACTGCTAAAACACAGGAGGTCAGCATCCAAATAGTATTTGCTTCTCCAAAAGAGGGAGGGAGGCCTGCCTATGATATAATCACAACTTACAGGAACAAAATCAAGAAATGTTGCACTTTGTATTAGAAAATGTATATAAAACCCATACCTTTAATGTGCATGGAAGGAATAAACAAAACTCATACAACTTGAATAAAAGTCACGTTTGTAATCAAATTGAAGGAAGAAAATATGTGGTAGGTATCATTAAAACCTTTGACTATACCCATTTAGGTATGTCATTAACAAATTTGTCTTTAACATATTATGAAATTGAGAAAATACTGTAAAACTTATCGCAAATAGATTAAAAGGTGCTTGGTCTAATAATTTGTTTCCAAGGATGTGTATGTGTTATATGTATTCGTAGACTTTCGTCTTATATGTCTATAAGGCAAACTTTTTACCCTTTTTCTCAATTAGCTCCTTGTTCGAATTTTCTTATTTAGTCCCTTAGTTAAGTATTCCAGGCGTCCACCAATACGAATTAATTACAACCATAACAATAAACAATCAAAGTATTCGTTTAAAAAAACCAGCTTAAAGGGAAAGTTGTGTTTTGGTAAAGGAGTAGAGTTTTGGTCAAAATGAATGTTAGTAACCAAAATCTGCACCATTGTATTACAAACTGATAGTTAATACTCTACCATCATGACCATGCTTGACAGAAACACAAAATTACAAACGACAAAGTAAATAGTGTGTTTTATCATTTAAAATTAGCCGTAAAGAAATCATTGGTTTCATCCATCTGAAATAAAAAAAAATAAACAAAGTATTGCGCTTGTGATGTTCTGTTAAAAAAGTAGTTAGAAAGAGAAAAAATTAACAACTAATTCAAGACCCTTTTTTTGTAGATTTTTGAAACGAGGAAGCACTTGTTTATTATTTTCAAAGGCGGGTTTCAAACTATCAAATAGTTATGTTTATGTTTATGGATATTTCATACATTTCTGAACCGATTTGATTTTTAAAAAATCAATAATGACATTGATATCGTATGCTCTTTTGTATTTGACACTTAGTTTTATCTCACAACAAATTATTTTGTGTACGCACTCTATACCAAAACTCATTATCCCTTTCAAGTTCAGCAACAAATATATTTATAATTTTAGTATTAAGGTAACAAGATTTATAATAAGATAAAACCAAATTAAGTAGAACAAAAAATCTCTGTATAGCTGTTAATTCGCAGGAAACATAAGCAGGCATGCAATTGGATCATTATTGATTAGGGCTAGAGGAAATTGGCGTCTCATGATAAACATAGGGAAAACACTTCAAATACCTTCAAATTATTTGCGAGCACAAGTAATTGAGAAGAAGGAAAGTGAGATGACGAAAACATAAAACGAGTTAGAAGCAAAAGAACAGGAAGGAGAAGAAGAAGAAGAAGAAGAAGAAGAAGAAGAAGAAGAAGAAGAAGAAGAAGAAGAAGAAGAAGAAGAAGAAGAAGAAGAAGAAGAAGAAGAAGAAGAAGAAGAAGAAGAAGAAGAAGAAGAAGAAGAAGAAGAAGAAGAAGAAGAAGAAGAACAAGTAGAACAAGAAGAAGAAGAAGACGAAGAAGAAGAAGAAGAAGAAGAAGAAAAAGAAAACGAAGAAGAAAAAGAAGAAGAAGAAGAAGAAGATGGAGAACAAGAACAAGAACAAGAACAACAAGAACAATAACAAGAACAAGAGGAAGAAGTTCTCAAGTTTTACAGTATTCTTGTTTTATGAATGGTTTCATCTATTGCCCATCTGTTGTTTGATTTTCAAAAATAACTTTATCCGACATGTCCTATTCAGGTCCCACTGAAAAACAGTAAACAGACGCATCCATTCCTGATGGAACAAACCAACGGCAAACTTGAACAAGCGTAGTTTGTGCATGACCTTCGATAATAAGGTCGCGTTCGTTGAAGCGTAACACTATCAAAATGTATCATATAACATTTTAAAGGCAATTTCACAAGATTTAACATGAATTGTTATTTATTTATTTATGTTGGTATACATTTCAAACTGATAAGCAGCAGATATATGTTTGAAATGTTGGACTTAAAAGCTATTTAAGTCTGGTTTCGTGTAGTATGGCTCACGCTGCATAAACATGACTATGAAGGGCTGGTATGGTACGTAGTGCCTGTCAATCCTCTGGAGGATGAGTGTATATAAATGTAATATGTATTTCTATTGAAACAAAATTTATGATATAGAATATAGCTATCACAAATAGAAAGTGAAGAGTCGGGGTGTTGAGGGCCGGTGATAGTCAAGTGTAGGGGACTTGTTTACCAAAGAAGAAAAGAGTCCCCTTTGGCATTTTTCTCAGATTCGATGGGGGTCTCGAGTGGTTTGAGAGTGGTAGATATTTATACAACGTGGATAGGGGGAAGGGGGCGGTAGACTGCTTCCGTTTGGAAACCACATCCGAAAATGTCAAAGGAGGAAGTTTTTTCCATACAGTGATGAATTTATACTTGCCTATGAAAAATCATGTGCAAGCCTACTCTCTTAATGCGAAAGAGTTGATTCTCCGCTCTAGATGTCGAGTGACATGCGTTTCAACTCTGAAAAGAGTTGAAATCGACTCTGAAAAGAGTTGAAATCGACGCCGCCGCGTGTTGAATAGGCGTTCGCGATGAGTTACCGTTTCAACTCCGAGAGCGAGTTGAACAAAAAATCGAGACACAGCCACTAAGGCAGCCAATCAGTGATCATCTTTGAGTCACGTCACGCGCGCGATAAGGAAAATTTAATTCGATGCGGGAATTGTTTGCACCGAGTGTACTAGCTCGCTCTTCGTCATCATTTTGGACGTCGGAGATCGAAGATTTAGGAGATCGTAATCACATTCAGACGGTTCTATAATAAAGGAGAACTCAGTGAGGACTTCCGCAAAACCTTGAAGGTGAGTTTTTATCATGATTTAAGTTTATACTTAGACAAATCAATCTTTCACTTTCGGCTTTCATTTATACGCCAATTTGCAATCACAACGCAAACGTTACGGCGCGCACCAATGTAAGTGCGCGTGTGTGTGTGTGTGTACGTGTGTGTGTGTGTTTGTACACGGGTGTGACTTGTCAAAAATGATGGTCAAGCGATTAAATAGTTGAAACATAATTTCCCTTGCAACATGTTCAGGTAATTAGTATACTGAAATATTCTCTAAGTTCTAAAGATTATAGATGAACAGAATAATCGGGTGAAAACTGACTCATCTTGCAATTATCCTCAATATCTTACTGGTGGTTCAGGGTGGTTTTCTTTCAATATTATAGACAGTGATACTCTAGCCTAGTGCGCGTAGTGGAAATACCAAACCGGCTCGTTTTATTGCTGAATATATACAAATAGTCTAAAGACTTCATCACTTATTCACATATCAACTTCACTATATAATTTAATATTTCCTTGGACTTTCATACCAGCCATATTTCCAAGCACATAACCCATTCCTTGAGTTATAATTTAATCAAAATCCACAACTAGCAAACACAATTACCACTATTCGCGCGCGCGCCGATCACTCACAGTCACAGAGTCCGTTTCAAGTAAATTCATGCACAAATTCCTTACAAATTCCCTTATTTGTAGCTCATCTATACATAATACATCAATTCATATATCAAGCCTTCTTAACAATTCAATTATCTATCATATAAGCTATAATTTATCTCATACTTTGCATTTAAATAACAGAAAACTACAAATAAAGGTTGTTTCTAATCAATTACTGGCTCCGGAAGATGCTCATAATTTATGCAAATGAGCTTTATGCGTAATTTGCATATCATGTGTTTTGGAGTCGCTATAAGTGGAACTACGGTAATAAACATGCTAAGTTCTAACCTTTGAAAGCAAAGTATCGCTTCTGAACTATTCACATACTTTGTAACAAATATCAATCTTAACTATCCGGTATATAACATTGTCATATCATTTGACAATAAAGAGGAATTTAATAAACAATTTCAGAAAGCTTTGTAACAAACGTTTATACCTGTATGCCTACGCAATATCTGTGTTGTGCGTCGTACAATTAACGCAGCGCTATCTCAAGTCTCAACTGCACTGTCGTTCTAAATGCAATACATCAACAACAACAATACGACACTCATTATTCAACTCATCATCACAAGAATCATATCGAATCAGTAACACTGTCAAGTAGTCCAACACTAATCTATAACTTTACCTGGTTTGTGAATTAATCCATTCTTGTTAATCTTCCGTTTCGAGCCAAAGTTTAAGTTCACAATCAAAATATTTAATAATGTAAGTACTAAGTGTTGCTAGTCTTAATTATAGACTTATCAAATATACGCGCCGTGGCGCATATATAATTATTAATTAAATACCTTGGGTACTGTATTCCATTTCTTAAATGTGTATTTCTAAGGTAAATGTTCCTCTCAAATATGTTTAGGCCTTATAGTAGGTAAACTGTCCCTTTTGGAGGTCTGCATTTGTTTTGATCTGTCAGCAGTGACGTAGCGTGGTCGGACTGATTGGGGGGCGGGGGGGGGGGGGGGGGGGGCACACCTTATGTATTTCTTTGTTTTTTTTCCAAAAATGTCCCCTTATGTTTTCTATTTTTTGTTCAGAATTATTGGGGGGGGGGCACGTCCCCCCGTGCCCCCCTGTAGCTACACCACTGTCTGTCAGTCACCATACATTTTTAATGGTTGTACAAATGATTTTTTTTTTTGTTCTCATATTTTCATTTGATTGCAGATTTGATTGATCACTCCCCGACACACACTGCATCCCAGATGAACGACAGCTGGGATCAAAGGGATACCCGATGACACACCCAGCTGCAACATAAACGTAAGCAGTGTGCCAGCCTACAATAGAATGAAGAAAGGCAACCGCGCAGATAAACTAGACATGCACGAAGACGAGCGATACAAGTGCGAAGCCGACAGAGACAACCATCAAGACGAGCAAAACGACCTCGAAGATGAACAAAGGCGAGCTAAGCAGCCGCAAAGACCAGCGAGACAAGTGCCAAGATAACAGAGACTACCAGCAAGACGACCACGAAGACAAGCGAAGATGAGTAAGACGACCACGAAGACGAGTGAAACAGTCGCAAAGATGAGCGAGACAAGTGCCTAGGTGACAGAGACGACCAATAAGACGATCGAGATGACCACGAAGACGAGCAAAGACAAGCACGAAGACGAACAGGCAGCCGCAAAGACGAGCGAGACAACCGCAAAGAAAACGAGTGACTCGAAGACCAGCGAAGCAACCGTGAATGCGGCTTCGACAGTAACCTTGACGAAACCAACTTCAGTGAACCGAACACCAGCTTTCAGAGTCCGTGCAGAGCTGACACTTATCGCTAGCCCAACGATCATGGCGTTCGCGACACAGGCCACAACCCGGAGGATATGCGATTGTGATATGGAATGTGAACGTTGAACTGCATGGTTTGGATGAATTTTTGTATAAAATATAAACTTGAAATTACTTTTCAAAAGGAAGAAGTTTTGTCACCTTCCTTGCTCATGAATCCATACATTTTAAATACATAGGCCTACAAGAACATGCCTGTAGTAGTCACCAACCTTCTACAATGGCCACTTTTCTAGTTTTCAGTAGGTGGTCACTATACACATGTTTGACTGTGTACTACTGTAGCTCAAGACATTGCTGCCCCCGAAGCCAGAATCAATCCAATTTTGATACAGATCTGGCCAGATTAAATCCAGGAAACATGAACATGTCCCTAATTAAAGGCTTTAACTATGATATTAAAATGTCCTGAATATAGATCAATTATCTGCCAACTGTTTCTTACCTTTTGCAAGGTGGTGTGATAATTTGTTAGGTATAATGCATGAAGAACAATTGTTTTTTTTTAATCGAATTAACTTCCAATGTGAAGAAAAAAGACTTCTTAAGATTGGGATGAACATTGCTTGGGCTAAAACGTGATGTTTAGGACTTGGGCCCACTGTTTTATGAAAGGCTGCATGATTATGTTGTTGTATATAAGTATTATTGTAATTGTTTTAATGGTAACTTACAAGTTTTAATTTTTCGTTTGCTTCTCCAAAATTGTATACTATCCTGTTCAACTTATTGCCCAACGGTTGGTCCCCAACACGTATTCATATTGGATGTATTTATGAATTTTAGACCTGTTTCTGAACAGATTATTATGAAACAAAGTCCGCACTGTCTCTAACATTGTGTGCCATTTCACATAGTTGTTCATTATCTCACATATTGATAAAAGGGCCCTGTAGAGTAAACCAAAACTAAATTATTCCTTTAAATGTATTGTGATAATGTTACAATTTATATCCAACTGTTCTTGAAACTTGTGATGAACATTGTATTACTGGTGACCGATTATATTACTGAAATGGCAAGCAGCCCTTTAATTGTCCTAATTCCTTAGCAGAACTAGAGGGTTGACTGTGAAAGGAAACAAAATAATATCTCTGCATGTGCAAAACGGTTTAACTGGCCACCAGTAGTCTTTGTCTTTTTAGACTAACCAATATTGAAATCAACTTGTTCTGAAACATGATATTACTAAGGTAAGTAGATTTCCCAAGTTGTGTTGTATTGCAAATATCTCTTCACCCATTGCTGTTTTGCATGAACTTGTAGATTGTTTGATGCTTGTGTGTTTTTATATATATATGTACAATGTGTATTTTAATGTTTATATTTCAAATTGAATTAAAAGGAAATTAAAATTTCTTTAATCAGGAAAGTTAATATGTCTTAGAAAGTTTAGTATTGAAGTAGAAGAGTGAATACAGTGTAACCTCGTTACAAAGAGCTCTGATAAAACAAACCATTTATAACAAAGTCATTTTGCTTGTCCCAGCCATTGTTTTAAAAAAAATGTTTTAACCCTTTGTTTTATAACAAGGTGATTGTCTTAATCGCAAGGATCTTTTTGTAAAGAGGTTTCACTGTAGCATAATGTTGTTGTGTACCCCATACAAACAATGTATGCCCAATGGGCAGTGGTTCACCTTTTGTTTTCACTAAAACATGAGGGCAAGGCAAATCATTCTATTCTATTGCTAGTACATTGTTTTTGTATGTTATTTTTCGAGGGGAAAAAAGATACAATCAATTACCTTGTTAATACCCTAAAATAGTTTTGCAAATTATTGTTTTGATTTCCTTTGGGGCTCATTCCAGCAAAATGTGAACCATCACACAGCATGTGTGCACGATACATTGTTCCATTGAACACAACAATTTATTTCCATTATATTTTGTTTCACAAACTGCATTTTCAATGTAAGAATTATTGTATGCCTATATGGGACATTATGTGTGTTTATGTGCGTATGTTTGTTAACATGTATATGTGCATGTGGATGAATATCTAAACCCCAAATTGATAGATTTTGTAATCACCCCATCCAGCTTGAATGATTTCCACTCCAGAATGAGAGTTAAAACAACATTAACTCTGCATTAGGAGTGGATTCCACTCCAAACGAAGTGGTCACTAATATGGCTCCCTAAGGAGTGAACAAGGGAGTGGATCTTAACTCCCTTAAAGAGTGGACAATTTCCACTCTAGTTTGGAGTGAAAGGGGGTCAACTCTGGGTTAGGAGTGGATTCCACTCCAAACGAAGTGGTCACTAATATGGCTCCCTGGGGGGTGAACAATGGAGTGGATCTCAACTCCTTAAAGAGTGGACAATTTCCACTCTAGTTGGAGTGAAAAGGGGGTCAACTCTGGGTTAGGAGTAGATTCCACTCCAAACGAAGTGGTCACTAATATGGCTCCCTAAGGAGTGGACAAAAAGAGTGGATTTCCACTCCAATACATTAGAGAGTATTATACTTCAACCTTAGGGGAGTGGTCCTTTGTATATATTGAGACACAACTTGCAAAAAGAACCTAGGTTTTCAACTAGAACGGAATAACGAGTCTCTTGATAAACATTCGAAGAAATTAGCCCGAATTATCATATGTGGCTCAACTTGAGCCCGGCCCAAAAAGGCAAAGACTCTTAGTAACACTTTGCAACAGCAGACCTAATTGTGTAGTTTTCCTATGGTCACCTGGGATAATTGTTAACGGTTACTTTTATTATCCAGGTCAATACCTTGAGTTCTGCTTATAGGCTTCAGGACAATGAGTCTTTTGAAATTCAGTCATAGTTTAACAGGTCACCAGCAATACCATGTCCATGATGATCCAGGACGCAATCTTGGCTGATGACGGACTATACTATGACTGTATTTCAAAGGGCCCAATGTCCTGATGCCGTTAATCATTAGTCAAGGGATTGACTGGATAATGAAATGCAATCATCAGAATATCTCCAGTGACCATATAGCAACGAGAATATGCTGGTGCAAAATGGGTTAAACTGGTTCCCGGTAGTTTTTGTCTTTTAGCCACTGATGAGAATTCGGGCTAATGGCCCGAATTCTCATATAATACTTGATATAATATTTTGATTCAGTAGCGCTTATGGTCAAACATTACCGGTATCTCTTAAAATAATTTATATAAATGAAGAAGCTAATATTATTGTTACTATTCAAATAACTTAAATATAGTCCAACCCGGGACTTGTGTTACTTTTCATATTATGTACAATTTTAATTATCTGTGAACATGTAATTGCTTACAAAATTAAAGACGATACGGTATGTTTCAATTTGAATGAAAAACTATCGGTGTGGTTATCGTTATAGGTCTGTTGGTGATAACTTTGGACCAATAGTTTCAAAATAATCATTTGATGCAATAGCTGTTTGAATTTTCTTTAATTTTGTTTCGTGTTTTTTTTTCTTCTTTTAAAGGGGAAATACCATTTCGAACGGCAAATTTAAGCCCTCAGCTTTGTTGCGATAATTTGAATGATCGCCTATGAATTAAAAACTGACGAGCGTGCGGAGAAACCACATTGCCCTGTATGTACCTGATAGGCCCTCAGAGTCTGTTAACTCTATGAAAATTGCACAATCTAATTGAAACAGGTTAATGAAAGTAATATAATATTATGCCCATTTTGTTATCCAATATGGTCATATTCATAATAGAGTGCGATAATAAACCCGTGTTGGGCATATTGAGCAATTGTTATACCTATAAGGTTGTATGTGACATGAGCTTTTCTTTTAGATTCCAGCATAACATGATTATTATAAGATTTGATTTCAAAGTGATCCATTAACTTTATATTTTTTCCCTTAAAGGGATAGTTGAGTATTGGTAAAACTTAACTTTAGTAAGCAAAACCTGCACCATTACGGTACAAAATAATGGGTGCGGTTCGTTATTCCGAAGGTTCGTTATTCCGAAGGTTCGTTATTCCGAGGTTCGTTATTCCGAACACGCACATTTCCTATACCTGAGTGTTCGTTAATCGAAAATGAAATAGGGTTCGTTAATCCGAACATTTTGTTGCATTATTCCGAAGGTTCGTTATTCCGAAGGTTCGTTATTCCGAAGGTTCGTTATTCCGAAGGTTCGTTATTCCGAAGGTTCGATATTCGAAGGTTCGTTATTCCGAAGGTTCGCTATTCCTAAAATGAAATCGGGTTCGTTATTCCGAAGGTTCGTTATTCCGAAGGTTCTTTATTCCCGAAGGTTCGTTATTCCGAAGGTTCGCTATTCCTAAAATGAAATCGGGTTCGTTATTCCGAAGGTTCGTTATTCCGAAAATGAATTAGGGTTCGTTAATCCGAAAATGAAATAGGGTGTGTGTGCGTGTGTGTGTGTGTGTGTGTGTGCACTGGCGTAGTGGTGGGGGGGGGGGGGGTGTCATGGGCCCCCCCTCCCAAATCAATTTAAATCATATCTTTTATCTAATTGTATTGAAAAGAGAGTAAAAACTCAGATTGCACAGTTTCAATTTTAAAAATGGCAAAGCTCCCTAACGGGGGGACGGGGGGGGGGGGGGGGGGGGTGGGGGACACCCCCCCCCCCCTCCCCCTGCCCTAAGTTGCTATTTATGATGAAATACATACCATTCGGACAAATAAAATGTGATTTTGGACTGATATCAAGCAGCAAAATCTTACTTTATGACATAATTATAATTATATCAAATTGATTTTTGGTTTTATTGCATGTTTGTTTACATGAGAAAGATATAAATACATATATAATATCTCATTCTTATTGCACTGTTTTACAAAGAAAAATAAAATACAATTTGACTAGAATTGTAAAGCCACTCTTTGCCCCCCTCCCCCTTCTCCTCCACCCCCCATGCAGCCAAGGCAATTAGAGTAAGATTGACCCCCTTTCCCAAGTCCACACTGCTCAAAATCAAATCAACTCAATTCTTTTCTACGTCGTATTTATTTAATTTTCGGATTAACGAACCCTATTTCATTTTAGGACTAACGAACCTTCGGAATAACGAACCCGATTTTATTTTCGGATCAACGAACCTTCGGAATAACGAACCTTCGGAATAACGAACCTTCGGAATAACGAACCTTCGGAATAACGAACCTTCGGAATAACGAACCTTCGGAATAACGAACCTTCGGAATAACTGAACCTTCGGAATAACGAACCTCGGAATAACGGACTGTAACC
>JBAMJV010012212.1:0-65835 GCA_037951105.1 Echinarachnius parma
AAGACATGATGAATGGAGAGCGGTCCCTAGGCCCCACTTGGCATTGTAGGAGGTTTTGAAAGAGGTTGTAGTAACCCTGATCCAGCTTCTACTGGGGATGATGAGGAGACAGAAAGAAAGAGACGGGGAGAAAACGGGGAGAGAAGAAAAGACATAGAATGGGAGCAAGAGAGACAGGCAACTGGGAGGGGGAAAAAAAAACAGAAGACAGAACAAGAGGTCCCAAGGCCCACTCGGCATGGCGGTAGGTCTTGAAGAAGGCTGTACGCGCCCCTGATCCCACTTTCCCCGTTCAATAGCCGTGGGGGCTCGAGTGCGCGGCTTGGAAGAGGTTGTCTGCCGCATCCGTCTCTACGATGATCGGCTCTCCTGTGTGTGCGTGTTTGGCATTCTATTTATTTCTGTGATGTAAACATTCACTGTTGCAGTAGACACTATTGTAAATGCTTGAAAGAATGATGAACAAGAAAACAATGGTATCCAGAAAGATACATTAGAACAAACATCTGTGCCTTATAATTATGATTGTCTCTCCCATATGTATGTGTGCGGTGTTTGGAGTTCTATTTTTCCCTGTACAAGTTAATTCACCTTTGTAGGTACACACTATTAGAATGCTAATTAGGGCCATTCTTGGTCACGTGTGTGACCAAATAGGAAAAATTCTTGAAATTAGATGCTTATATTTTAGTAAGTATAGGAGGTATGGTGATGTGAACTTCATATATGACTTGCATATGTTGAAGTCTTTCATGTGTCACACAAAAGATTTTATAAGGATTACGTGTGCCCAAGACAGAGGTCAAATGCATAGGTCATGTGTGTGACTTCGCACGGGAGCACTTTTGAAAAAATTTTTTTAACTCAATTTCATTTGAAAATCCTGTGAAATATGAAAAGCTCAAATGTTCATATTAGTATCAGACAACTGATATATATCTGTAAGTAAGAAAATGGTGAAAGATTAAAATTATCTCAACAGTTGTTTTTTAATGCACGTATTTATGTGGGGGTGTCTGGGTCACGTGTGTGACATTTTGGGGTGGTCACGTGTGTGACATGTACAATGTGAATGGAAATATGAATTTTACAAATATTAGGTTAGCTAGTAAAATGAAGTTCAATTGTCACAAAGTTGGTATCATCATGAACAGGAGAATAAAAGGACTGGCTACGCTTGATTATTTCTGAGTTATGATTTTTATTTGAATATTGAAATATGAAAATTGATTAATTTTTCTAAGAAATTTTATAAATAAAAAAAATATATATATTTCATGAACCCTTGGACACTGATCTTCAATAATGAAATAAAACTACTGAAAAAACAAACTTCATTTTTCCAAAAAAGTTTCACTTTTTCAAAGAAATGACCCATTACATGCATATAATTATGAAGAATTTTATATTTAAGCAAAAAACACCCTTATTATTCTAAAGATAAACCTCGCTTCATACAGAAGACAAATACTGTTTTTTGCATGATACCTTACTCATTGCATATCTATATGTTTGTTTGAAGATAAAGAGTTTCACATAGTATACAGTGCACATGTATGTCTTATTATTTGTATATGGTTTTCAGCATTTTTAATTGCAATTACCTCGAATAGGCAAGAATGGTTGAATTGGTGTTGCAATTTAAAATTTCCAGAAGCATAATTATTTTTTAAAATTGTGATAAAAGGTCCCTTTACCCTTTAAGAGCAGAAGTAGCAGAGCAGTAGATGTAGAAGTAGTTTCAATAACAGAAGCAGAAGTAGTAGCAGTAGTATTTCACAGTTAGAAAAAAGAACCTTGCATTCACTAATAATAATAATAATAAAAATAATATAGAGCACTTATAATGCACCATGACTCTAGTACACTATTCTCAGGAGCAATAGGAAATGAAAAAGAAAGGAAAGGAGAGAGGCAAAGAGAAATCTTGTTCTAATCAAACGCTAATTTAAACAAAATTGTCTTTATACCTATTTTAAATGAGCTCAATTGATGTTGCATTCTACCATTAACTGGCAAAGAATTCCATAATTTTGGTGCTGAATACAAAAATGACTTTTCACCTGCCAACGATTGACGTTTTGGTACTGATAACATATTACAATTCAGGGAGCGAAGATTTCTATCACTATAACAAAAAAGGGGTATGGGCTCAGCCCAAAATAAGAAGACTGTAAATAGACAAAATTAAAGTGGAAAGGGGTGAGAAAAAAGCAGTGGAATCGAGGGACAATCGATAGAAGTAAAATAAATTACTATTATCTTAAAAGAATTATTGTTTACGTGTGTAACTCACAAGAAATGTATGAATCATCGTTTCTAACAATCTGTCCATGTGGAAACAAATTGTTATGCTCATGCCATTTGCTGGACAAACCCTTTAAAACAAACGGGAATGAGATTGAAGGTTGGGTGAAGCGGCGCAGGGGAAAGATATTGAGGTAAGAAAAATGGTCAGGGGGTAGGGTGCGTGCAGCCCTACCAACCATCACCCTGGAAAAGGCCTGCAGGCACGACAGGCGAAGCTCAGGAGCGACGGCCGGATGCCCAGGCCAAGGCAAGGCGAGTAACAGCCTGGAGAAAACTAGCGGGCGCGGGAACGCTGCCATAACAAGGCCGACACTCGAGTAGTATCGCCCTGGAGAAACATGCACGCCTCAAGCAATTGTGTCAGCCTGATTACGGTACGAATGCGAGGCTACAATTCAGACAAAGTTAGGGTTTGTTCAATGTTTATTGTTTATACTCAGTTCTTCTCCTTCTTTTTTTTTCCTTCAATTTCTTCTATTAACACTTGATTCTTTCTTTTTCTTATCTTTAATCTTCTTCTTATTTCAAGTCACCTTCTTTTTCTTTCCGATCCTCTTCTTCTTCTCTCCTCTTTCAATATGTTTACAGTGCACACTCTCCACAGGCAAAATCCTTGCAGTATTTATTCAAACGTGTTTATCATTTACCCCATGTAAATGAAATCTATGGTGGCAGAGGACTTACATGTGTCACTCTGGCAAAATCCAGTAGGGGACAGGTTAAGCCATTGCCAACAGGAACATGGAGGGGTCCTGTATTAATTAGTATAGGGATTGCAAAAGTCTAGTAGGGAACCGGTTCAGAAATTATATCAAAAGTGAAATTAAGGCGACAGTTACAGTAAATCAAATGCAAATACAGTGTAAGTTATATTCCTTATATATTCCTTGGACTTAAGAAATTAAACAAAACAAATTACCCATTATGGTTAAATTTAACCTTTTTGAACTCTGGGAATCTGGTGTAGCATGTACTAATTTATGGGAAATGAAATATCACATAAACAAGGGTGTTAGTTTTTAATTATTGTTGAGAATTTGGGCCTTGTTTCTTCATTATCTAGACGACGCAGTTGGCAAAATAGATGCACACTTCATGCCCTCAAAGAAAGGTTGCACAATGCACTGAAGGCGCCAAGACAGAGAAACAGGGAAATTTAATAGAACCAGGTTTTTTATTGTCTGTAAATATGGATACTAAATAACTGCACATGACCCTGGCTTAGTTTGAGTAATTACATACAGATTATACTAGATGTAAAAGAAAGACAATTTAATCAAGTAAGTTTTTTTATTTTCAAGAAATTTATACTAGAAAAACAAAATCTGACCCTGATATTATAGGCTATCTGATTTACAATATAGTTTTCTGGAGCATTAGAAGATATAAGATAATAACAAAGATTTGAACTTGTCCATTGTACAAGCAACATAAACTAATTTGCTCTGACTTGCAAAAGATATGTTAAGATGTAGACATAATTTCTAGTCTAATTTACATTTTATTTAATATGCATTTTGGTACATGTATATCTTTTAATTTAATAATTGTCAAATAGTCAATTTCTATTGATTCGTTTACTTCAATCCTAACTTTTACAATCAAGTATATTGCTGAAATATTATCTGCTACCCCCCTTTCTTCTCATCCCCACCCCCCCCCCCCCCTCTCTCTTTCACTCTCTCAGGCCCTTCATTTTCTCTCTAATTTATTATGCACCACATAATTTGGTCAGAGTTAATAGCTCCAAGACACCACTGCAATTACTGCACGCCACAATATCGGTGACACCAAATTCGTGTTGTGCCCGCTCTAAGCAGTGAATCCTTCTCCGATTGAATGGCCGCTTGCCCCACGCTTCTCCCGCCCGGAACTGTGGCGGAGGAGGGAGGGTTTGACTTGCTGATATTGCACGTGATAGAGATAGAGAATGCTCCATTCTTCTTCTATCTCTTGATGCCTCCACCCCCCCCCCCACACCCTCCCTCCTCTCTGTACCATACCAGGCATCTCCAACTTCTTTGTCTTTTTTTTCTTGCTACTCCCATTTTTCTTGCTCTTTTCTTCTCACTTCTATTTGTTTCTCTGCATTTTTTTTCTCTCTCGCTATCTCTCTTCTCTATCTTGTCCTTCACTATTTAATTGTTCTCTGCATATATATCTCTCTCTCTTCTTCCATTCACAATCTCCTCTCTTTATAAGTCGTTCCATGTTCCTTTCCTTCTCTCTATCTCTCCCTCCATCTCCACTCTCCTTCTCTCCTTTCTTCTTCCCCTCCTCCAATTGCCTTCACTTTCACTATCCCTGTCTTTGCTGCATAATTCCCCTGAAAGAAAGGACCACCGTCCAGCACTTCTCTCCGCTGGAACGGCGGCAGAGGAGAAGAGTTGTTCTCGCCTGGATGCTGATATTGCACCGATACGGAGCTCATGATCCTCATCGCCTCTCTCATGCAGGCCTCATTACCATTGTACTTTCTCTCTCTTTCCTCTACTTCCTTTCCCCATTACTTTCTTAACCCCTTCTGTTCTCTTTCCTTCCCTATCTTCTCTCCCCCTCTTTTCTTCCTTCTCTCCCTGTCCCTGTTCTCCATTCTTTCCCCTCCCACGCCTATTTCCCTTCCCTCTCTCCCCTATCTTCTCTCCCCTATCTTCTCTCACCCCTCACTTATTCATTCTCTCCCTGTCCCTGTTCACCATTCTCTTCCCTCCCCCTTGCTTCCCTTCCTACATTCTATTTTCCCCTTCCCTCTACCCCTCTCCTCACCCTCCTCTCCCCTCCCCTTTTCTTCCTTCCTCCCTTCTCTCTCTGTCCCTGTTCTTCATTCCTCTCTCCCCTCCCCCTTGCTCCCCTCCCCCTGCTCCCCTACTATTTCCTCTTCCCTCCCTCTTCCTCTCCTTCTTCCCTCTCTCCCTCCTATATCCCCTTCGCCTCTCCCCCTCTCCCTCTATCTCCTCTCCTCCTCCCTTTTTTCTTCCTTTCCTTCTCGTCTATTAATTCCATGCCTCCCCCCTCTCCTATCTCCCTCGTTCCCCTCTTTACAATTTGTTCCTCTTATGTGTGCTGCTTCTTCATTCAATCTTAGTGGGATTCTTATTCTCAAAGAATGGACTGGTTGTTGTGCACTTCACCCCCCAGAACTGTGGCAGAGGGGAAGAGTTGTTCTTGCTGATATTGCAGGGGGTTTGGGATGCATTGATTATTAGAATTACATAAATCTGCACGCTACAGTACAGATTTTATTGCCATCATAAAAAGCAAATGAAATACATTATTTAAAAAAACCCATCAACAGTAAAGAGTAACTTTACAAATCAACGAAATGATTGATACAAAATGATTACTTACTTTAAAAATAACTCCAAGATGGTCGGTGTTAGAGCAGATCATAGTCCAGTGAAAGTGATGCCTTATTTAATCAATCAAACAATGAGCAGAAGATTCAAATAAGATGCCAGGTGTAACAATTTTTGAAATTGTAATAGTTTTCTAACAACAAACGTTTAATCCTCTCCAACATATATATGCAAGCTGACTGGTGCATCAGAAAATTCAGATGATTCAAATTCAAAGATGGGCACAATAATCTTGTAATTTCAACATTTTAATTACACAACAAAGCTCTCCAATATGCAAGACTGCAATAGGAAAAGGGAGTTAACACGAGTAATTGTCAGTAAATGTCAGTAAATGCTATAAAATGTGAGTAAATACTGGTACACGGTGGTATATGCGAGTCAAACACAGTAATGCCAGCAAAGGAAGAACAGTTTGAGTAAGCGCAAACAAAATCAAGGACGTGCAGGTAAATGCAACATGTGTGTGCCCTTTGCAAAGTTAGAACGATAACTGTTCAAAGGTAGACGGAAAAATTCTCATTTGGTTTTAGGGGAGGGGAGGAGAGGGGGGGAAATTTAAGACCTTGAACTAAAAAGAAGTGCACAATGTAACACTGATAAGTCTTAAATATTAGGTTTCTCTGCCATACAAGGCACTGATACTGGTTTGCCAGTATGAAACGCTGATATTACCTTGCATCTATCGTCTATGTAACAACGACATTAACCCATTCAGAACAGATTGATTTTGGTATAACATGTATGCTCCCATAGACCTAAGCTCGAGTATTTTCGGGACCAGTCCTGAATGGGTTAACCCATTTGAGACTGGTTCAGATTATACTTGGGCTCAGGTCTACAGCAAATGTGTGTAATATAGAAATTAATCAGTTTTGAAAGGGTTAGGTTGTTTGAATGTAACACTGATATTATGCTGCCTGTATAGTCTATGTAACAACAACATTAACCCATTAAAAACTGGTTTAGATTATACTATGGCTCAGGTCTATGGCAAATGTGTGTAATATTGAAATTAATCAGTTCTAAAACGGTTAAGTTGTTTGTATGTAACAGTGATATTATGCTGCCTGTATAGTCTATGTAACAACAACATTAACCCATGCAAAACTGGTTTAGATTATACTATGGCTCAGGTCTATGGCAATTGTGTGTAATATAGAAATTAATCAGTTTTGAAAGGGTTAGGTTGTTTGAATGTAACACTGATATTATGCTGCCTGTATAGTCTATGTAACAACAACATTATAACCCGATTCAAAACTGGTTTAGATTATACTATGGCTCAGGTCTATGGCAAATGTGTGTAATATAGAAACTAATCAGTTTTGAAAGGGTTAGGTTGTTTGAATGTAACACTGATATTATGTTGCCGCTATAATCTATGTAACTCTGATATTGGGTTGCTAATAATGCATCACTCATATTCGATTGCCAATTCCCCAATAAGCATGCTGATGATGTTTGTTTTTTTCTTAGGGCTTGCTTTATTCTTATATATATTTATATTTCATATTATGTTTAGGTATCGGCATTTTATAAGTCAATGACTTCCTGCCACGAAACCTTCCATACGCTAGATAAAAATACACTCATCTTGATTTCCTTCTAGTTCTATGTCTTACTAATGTTATATCTTCTAAATGTTAAATGTTTATGTATTATTTTACTCAATGAGTATGCTTTGTATTTGTTGTTTTTATCTGCATATATGGACAAAAAATAAAATTGAAACTTGAAACTTGAAATCATTGATATGCAACTTGCCACCACAATTCACCAACATTGGCTTGCCTAGAACTAAAGAACATTGCATCTAAATGTATGCATCACTGATACTCCATTTCCATTTTGTAATTTACCAATATCAAGTTGTATATATATTTAGTAAAACAAGTAACGAGTTGCCTAGACCTATACGGGTTTGTAATACTAATGTTGAGACATTTGTAATACCAATATCAAGTTGCCTGAGCTATATACATTTTTAATTCGAATATTAAGAGTTACTTCTCTATGTATATTTGTAATAATAATATCGAGTTGCCTCTATATTTGTAATACTAATATCGAGTTGCCTCTATATACATGTATAATATGTCTGTAAAACTCGTATAGTTTCATCTATATAATTTTTGTAATACTAATATCGAGTTGTGTCTATATATCTGTAAAACTATAGAGTTACCTCTATATAACTTTTGTAATACTAATATCGAGTTGGCTCGATAAATGTCTGAAAAACTAGTATAGAGTTGCGTCTGTATAATTTTTCTAATACTAATATCAAGTTGCCGCTATTTATATCTGTAAAACTAGTGTAGAGTTACCTCTATAAATATATGTGTGTAATACTAATATCCAGTTGCCTCTGTACACATGTGTGTAATACTGAGCAATGGTGGTTGGCCATCGCTTCAGAGTGGTTATGAAAAGTTATGTCTAGGCAGCCCGCTCTCTGCGTCTAACCCGCCCGTTTGGGGCCGTCGGAGCGGTTTGCATCCCGGAATCTGATCCGGGATTCGCTCCGCACAGCCCCGATGATAGGGAAAGCAGATAGCTTTGTGCAAACCTTCCAAGCACCAAAAAAAAAGAGCCGACAAATAAAGAGGGAGAAAAAATAGCAAGAAGAGTGATGAAAATACAAATGTATGTTGATTCCACTGGATATGATGCGCAGAAAATCTAGAAAGAGTAGACTTGTGTAGAAGTATGCACAAATTTAGTTTTTGATAGGAATCAGCTCCATGAGCTTCCTTTGACATTACTGTTTGCTACTAGCTCTTGGAAAACCTTTACAACCCCAAAAATCTTTAGAGAGAAGTACTGTAGACAATCTCAATCATGTACAAAACATAAAGTACAACAAAGGTTTGCGGCTTCTAGACTAATTAAGCGTCTTTGAGACAGGAAGTGATTATCAGCATGTACATATTGCAATAATTTCTTAAAGATTTTGTTTTAGAATCTGATATTTTGGGAAATGTTCTTAAATGTAATTTCCTTCAAAAATCTGTGACCTTTTTTACACAACGTTAGATTTTAGGTCTACCAATGAGACCCACTGCCTTTAAATCTTTGCATTCATGAACCTGATGAAATGCAGTTCTGAGAATAATGCAACATCTGTGCCAGTTGACGCTTTTAGCATGCCATAGCACATATGAAAATCGACTCTCAAAGCACAGAGGAATAACTCCTATTTGCACCATACGATACACATCCGTACCGGAAAGATCACAGTGTGCCACAGTGTGAACACACTGTGTTTCACAGTGTGGACCACAGTATTAAATTGGGATGTTTTCAGTGTGAAAACCAACTCACATTGTGAACACACTGTGAGCGCACTGTCGCCACCGTGTGAAATTGCCTGCATTCACAGTGTGAGTTGGTTTTCACACAGTGAGAAATTCTCCAATTTAACACTGGTCCACACTGTGGTCCACAGTGGGCCCCACAATTATGTTTATGGATATTTCAGATATTCAGACCACAGTGTGTTCACACAGTGTGTGTCACACTGTAACACACTGTGTTCTTTCAGGTGGGGATAATACACACAATACACATAAATGCCATAGAGAGCAGTAAAATCCCTGGCATTCGCAGGGTTAAAGATGAAACGGAATGGATGAGAGAAAAAACAGGTTCCAAATAGGTTCCGCTCAGTTTATCAAAGGGAATGACATGGAAATACAGTATGGCATTACAGGGGCGCACTGAAATCAAGACCCTACCTACTAACCAAATGCTGGCTAAAGTTACCGCAATCTCCAAATACCCGAGATAGAAAAAGGGAGTCTTTTTTTTTTGTGGATTTATTGTATTCTTGGCACGCCTTTGTACCAATGTCATCTCCAAATGATGAATAGAAAATCCACAAGCAATTGCATTTGTATTTCGATTCTTTTTTTTCCTTCAGTTTTCATCTTATGCCTTGACTTAGTAACAGTATAATCGGGTTTGGATGGATGGAGGACGCATGTTATAATTAAACTAAACACAATTCATCTTGCATGGGTTAATGGTGTATCATGAAAACACACATAAAAAGAAGGAATATATTTTTATTATGTCAAAGAGGCAAACGGCTATAAAAAGTGGTCCATTTTACTATAATTTATGAGCAAATAAAAATGCATAAATACACAGTGCACACATTCACATATACACCAACTCTCACATCATACAATCATCCTGAGCATAATCTAAGAACACACATAACAAACACACATACAACACCTTCAGACACACACATACATGCACTCATATAACATACAAAAATAATGCACATTTATATACTTGTAGCATCAGAATTTATAATAGAACAGAAATAGTTGCGCATTACAATAACATAAGTTACAAGCATTCCTTTCACCGCACTCGCAAGATTACAAAGGCGCATGATGAGAGTGGAATCCGAGATTTCCCGCGCTATACTCGGCCGAAAACCGATCGCCAAAGCTCATCTCCAAAATTGATGCAGCCAGAAACGTCGGAAATGAAGAAGTCCGGTATCACATTTGTCTCCTTGTATCATTAACAAAAAGTTCCGTCTCATTTCGATTTGGTGAAGTTAATACAAGAAGTATCGTATCATATTTGTCTCGTTCTGTTTTTTTTTAATGTTTAAGTTGATACTTCTTGGCTTTGTGAAGTTAATACGAGAAGTATCACATCATATTTGTCTCACTGTAGTTTTGTATCGTTCACAAAATCTAGTGTCTCATTTGGGTTTCGTGAAGTAAATATGAGAAGTTTGTATCGTGTTTGTCTCATTGAAGTATTGCACTGTTAACAAGAGAGTCCCGTCTCATTTTGGTTTGGTGAAGTTAATACGAGAAGGATTGTATCATATTTGTCTCATTCGGGTTTAGCGAAGATAATATCTGAAGTATTCTATCATATTTGTCTTATTGAAGTCTTGTATCGTTAACAACAAAGGAATGTCTCATTTGGGTTTTGTAAAGTTAATATGAGAAGAATTGTAACAAATTTGTCTCAGTGAAGGCTTGTATCGCTAACAAAAATGTCCTTTCACATTTGGGTTTTGTCTCATTTCCGGTTTTGTAAAGTTAATTAAAGAAGTATTGTATAGTATTTGTCTCATTTTGGGTTTTGCGAAGTTAATACAAGAAGTATCATATCATATTCATCTCAGTGAAGTCTTTGAATGTAAACAAAAACTATGTATACTGTCCCAATCTGTTTTTGTGAATTTAACACAAGAGGTATATTGTATCATTTTTGTCTCACTGAAAGATTTGTATCATTACAAAAAAGAACAGACTCATTCAGCTTTTGTGAAATTAATACAAGAAGTATTATATCATAATGTCTCACTGTAGTTTTGTACCGTTAACAAAAAAGAGCCGTCTCATTCCATTTTGTTTATAGTTAATACGCGAAGTATCATATTTGTCCCATTGAAGTCTGAGACCGTACAAAAAATGATACATCGTCCCAGAAGTTGATAAGTTGAGAAGTTAACAGAGAAACGTATCATATTTTTTCTCTCTGGAAAACTTGTATCGTTAACAAAAAACTCCCGTCTCATTTTGGGTTTCGTGAAGTTAATTCGAGAAGAATTATTGTATCATTTTTGTCTCACTGAAGTCTCGGAACAAAAAAAGAAATTAATAGCGCCCAATTCTGGTTCTGTGAATTTAATACAACAAGTCTTGTATCGTGCTTGTTTCTTGCACAAGAAGTACGTTTCATATTTGTTTCATACGGATAACGTGTCTTAATAACACAAGACATATCGCTTCATATTGGTTTCACTCAATTTTTGTGTCTTAAGTATCAGATAACATTTGTTTCATTCAAGTTTTGTGTCAGAAATATCAGATCACATTCAATGAAGTTGAGTTTCTCTCTAAAAAAAGTATTGTTTAGTAACATATCATATTTAGTCATATATAAACATGTCTTCATAATACAAGACATATATCACTTCATATTTGTTTCTTTTAACTTTTGTGTCAGAAGTAATCGGATCATTGTTTTCTTAAAGTGTTGCTTCTTACCAAAAAAATTGTAAAGTAACGTATCATATCGTCTCATTCTGGTAATGTGTCTCACCCAAGAAATTTGTTTAAGTATTTGTTTTATTTAGGGTTCCATGTCCCAATACTAGAAGTAAGGTATCATATATTTAGTCTCTTCGAAATTCATTGTCAGAAAGAATCGCTTAACCCATTCTGGACTGGTCCTGAATAATACAACTTTGTCTATAGACCTCTATGGAGAATGCATACTATCCTGAAACTGAATAAACTTCTTCTAATACGTTCTTCTGTCTTTCTCTTTTATTTCCGAGTTCCGACTTCTTCTTTTTTTCTGGGTGAAAAGCATGAGGTAGAAACCTGTGATATTGATATACTGTTGTTGCAATTTGTCATTGTAATGGCTTTCTTTCACTGTCCCAAGAATACTGTTGCACCTTCTGCACAGAAAATTTGAGCCCCCAAAATTTAGAAGGTACGCTTGGAACTTTTATTAAAATTACTAATTTTTTGTAATTTGCATAATTTTTCTTTGTTTAATTTGTTCATTTCCTCCAAATCCCATTTCCATCCTCAATCGTCTAAAAAAGATATATGTTGTCCTTCAAGCTCATTTAAACCATAATCAGACTTCTAACCAAAATGTAAGCTAAGATGCTGCCTTTATACTTGAAGATGGAAATAAAGCTATTTTACATCATTACTCTCATTTAACAACTTATAAAAACTAACAAATTACGATGCCTTCCAAATGAAATTACGATTGATGAAAGAAATAAAGAAGAAAATAGGGAACCAAACAGAAGAATGAAAACAACTAAAAGAGGGGCCATTTAGGATGGATGAAAAAAGAAAGTAGGAAAAGAAACTGTAGAATGAAAACAACTACGGACGAACGAACGATAGGGGCCAGTTGGGGGAAGAAAAGGGGCAGTCAGAGAAAAGAATGCTGTATTAAAAGCAAAGCATTCTTGTTGGCTCAACATCCAAATCCAAACTGTACACTATCCATAGAAAGCGGGTGCTTTGAAGGTTGGCCACCGTTGAGCAAAATATTCCCCAAACCACAACAAAGAAAATACCCCCTTTTTTCTTTCTTTTGGATTTATTTTGCTTCTCATTTAGTGTCCAAAACATGTGCAAAAATTCTATTCTTTTTTTTTTTGGGGGGGGGGGGGGGGGGGGGGGAGAGAATGTAAAACCAAAATTTAAAAGAAAATGCTAAATGCTTTTGCTTTTCTCTTTTTTAAACTGCGGTTCTTCTTTTTTCTGCACGGCAAGTTTTTCAATATTATACACCCTACCCAAAATGATCCTTCTTTTCTAGTTATTTTGTTCTAAATTGTGATGTTTTTCGGCGTAGATAACCCTTCATTTAAAAATCTTCCTTAACATTTTTCTTGTTCTCACAGGATGATCAAATACAAACATCTTATAAGGAACCTGCATCATGAATTATGATGAAATAAGAGATTATGTAACATTTTCAAATCACAATCCAATAAACGCATAAAATGGTCACCTAAACGACATGAATTGATTAACGTCAATCATTTTCTATTAAAAATACTTGGGTGGGTTGTCAGGATAATGAAAGTCAAATGTCAGAATGAGTCAGAAAGTGATGAATACCCATTATCAATCAATGTCTTTCAAAATACCACAAATAATGTTCCAAGGTTTGTCTTGATTTAATCGAAGTGGGAATAAATAACAAGAGGGGATTAAAGGCAATCAAATCACTTTAATTTCTCACTTTTCCTTTTCCCCGCTCAAAACGTTGAGGCAATAAAATCACTTTTAATTTCTCACTTTTCGTTCTCAAAACTTGAGGTTTTGTGTATGAATAATTAATTGTTGCAACCACCTCGGGCGTCAACCCCAAATGGTTGGGGTTGCTGGTTTGTGAAACAGCATCGATCCATCTTGGCCGATCATTCTTGTATCGAGACAAAACCTAATGTTTGTTTGTTCAAAACTTTCTTTTTAATTGTCCAAAAGTATGTCCAAAAGTATGGTTAGCTTGGTCAGTTCAAACTAGTTTACTTCTTGCATTTTGGGGGGTTGTTTTTGTTCCTGTTCAATGCACCATCTTCGTTCTAGTAAAACCTCACTTCTTAATCATCTTTCTCCAAGGACTCCAATGTATTTTTCATTTTCTTTCTTTTGTTTCTTTCCACTTTTTTCCTCCAATTTCTTTTTGAGAAGTGGATTTAAAGAGCTGATTGAGAGGAGGGGGCATCGGAGGGGGGGGGGGGGGGGGGCATTGGGGGGGGGGGGAGTAGTTGACCTAGATCTTATGTGTGCTATGCCAACCAGGCAGAACAAATGCTGAGGGGTATTTTGGGTTTCTTTTGAATGGAATCGGAAAAACAACATGGAAAATCCTGCCACTTGAGGAATGATTTGATTTTCCTGCCGATTCCGTATAACCCTGAAGTTTGTGACATTTCGGGCAAATAATCACCTACTTGAATCAAAAAGTATTCATGCAGTTTTGTATTGCACTTTATACAAGTGTACACTGTCAGTATTAGGAGTTTTAAAAAAATACCCACCTGGTCATTTTGAGGAAAGGTTTAATATTAATTTGAAAAATAAATAATAGATGAGATGAATACAATGGCTCCACATTTTTACTGCAGTTTTCATATCATAATGTATACTGTTTTTTTTCCTGTCTGTGCATATGTAGACATTAACCTGTTCAGGACTGATTGATTTTGGTACAACATGTACTCTCCATAGACCCAAGCCCGAGTATTTTCGGGACCAGTCCTGAACGGGTTAAGATTTTGTGAAGTTAACCAATTAACCCCTTGACTACGGGAACCGAGTGGGTTGTGTACAAAGTCTATGGAGATTTCAAAAACTCGTAGGTAACGGGTTAAACTGGTCCTCTCTAAAAGTGCAAACAAATATATCCTTTCTCCTATAGGACTATTTTGAGTTCTAGGCCTTCTCTCACCAGTTGGCTCTCCATAGACACAATGCCCGAGTATTTTCGGGACCAGTCCTGAATGGGTTAAGATTTTGTGAAGTTAACCGATTAAAGACTGGTCCTCTCTATAAAGTAAAATTGCAAACAAATATATCCTTTCTCCTTAAAGGGCAATGCAACTCAAGAATAGAGTTTATCCTACTTTATACATCGTAATATGCCTGTTTATTATTCTATGTAACATTACTCCGACTCAGATTTCTGCTTTGGAAGAAATATGTGAAAACTCTATCGGGTATACCACTATTCACGCAAACACTGGAGGCTGTGCGGACTAAGGTCAATGATATGCACTAATGCATTTCAATAGCACCAATTCAAACCATTGTCTGAATACTTGAAGATGCTTTGAAATCAGTGAAAAGCTTTTTGTTCGGCCCTAAGCACATACGTCAGAGTTTGCAAAGCATGTCGGGTAATTACAAGAACATGGCCGCTCCCATCATCTTTTGCTGCCGTAAGAATTAGTAAAATGTGGGTATGTTCACGTAAGGATTTCATGGGATCCACGAGGCCAAAATTGCCAAGTTATGTATCAAATCAAATGTCTGTTCACCCTCTAAACGATAATAATAACCAAAAGCCATAGTTTCATTGCCCTTTAACTTAAGGAGTATTTTGAGTTCTAGGACTTCTCTCACCAGTTGGTTCTCTCATCGAGCCGTTATTTAACCAACATCCCGGGGCCGCCGGGGACCAGATCGCCAAAGGTCCAGACCCCTTCCCTTTCTCCTGACCTACTTCCACAAATTCCTCAAGCGAATTAAAGTGATCCATTAAAGGGATCTGGTAACTTTTGTTGACATCATGTGCAAAAAGTGATAAATGGTTGATAGTTGTATTTTTGTGTGAAAAGTAATGTTTGAAAATGTAATGTTAAATTAATGTAATATGGCGAAAAATGCAAAGTGATAATCGCAGACTCAGTGCACTGACTTTGTATACAGTTATAACATTCCAGTGGATAATTACAAATCTGAACACTTTAAACATAAATATCCTTTCAACGAAAGGGAAATAAAAAATAAATAAACCCGTTTCATGATTTTCATATTTTTTCCAAAAGTGATATTCATTTTGAAACTTCAATCATACGCCAATATCATTATATGGTTCTTCTGAATGATGTGTGATAGTTTCATAGAAAAGGAACTCTGTTTACCAAGTGAAATAGGTGAAAATTTATGTCAGTTAGATTTTATCACCTACTGCCCATTGTTTTTGATATACAATAGAAAAAAAAAGCGTTCCGGTACGCTTAACATCTCCATACTTAGGGAGACATTTGAAAAACAAAACCCATTTCATTCTTCTGTATTTTAAACAACAAGGTACAAGAGAAATGTGGAAGCTCCAAGTGATTCTGTTAAATTTGACAAAGTTAATGGATCACTTTAAAGTAACCAGACTGAAATATCACAGAGCAAGGGTGAAAAGAGGCTATGTACATCTAGACCTATTGTGGCGATTGAAATAGTTTGAAACTTACTATTGGCCCAAAATATTATGAAATGTGAAGAATTTATTAATATATATGAAATTCGAAAGAGGTTATGCACAGTCAGACTGATTGTGGAGTTGAAATAGTTGGAACTATTGGCCCAAAATATTTTGTGAAAATGTGAGGTATTCAAGGGCACATACGGGTTATGTACACCCAAGTCTATTGTCGCAACTTAAATGGTTTGAACTATTGGCCCAAATATTGCGTATTAAGAATTCAAATACAAAATTCAAGGACACACATAATTAACATCCTGATGAAAAAATATTACCTCAAATGGGAATATACCGGAAAAGTTTAGATTTTGAATTAAAAACCATCAAGGTAAAAGCTATTCAGAGTCAATAAACTGCCGTAACACAGAGTCCGGATTGGCCCAATATCTCGCATTTCTTGTCAATTTTGTAGGTCTGTCTCTATAGGCCTGCCAGCCAATCTTGTAATGCTGATGCTCGAATGACCAAAACAATGAAGAGGACTCCAAAAAAAAAGGTGTTTACAAAGTAATTATATGTAATATTGCACAGAAAAAATAATCAAAGGGTTTAAAATAACTTATTATATTATCTCTCATCAAGCAACACTGCCAAATTTCATTCTCAGTGATTTTTCCATCATATAATCTTACATATTTCTGGTCAGTTTTCTCTACATTCACTGTACAGGAAGCTAGTGAACCATGTGTTAACTCTATGGAAAATTAAAATCTTGGAGGCAATGGGTAAAGAGTCTATTTTACAACAGTGAAGTACGCACACTTCACTGCTTCAGCACTTGTAAAGATAAAGGCCCAGATTTACAGAGGTTTGTGTAAACCATGGTTTACATGTACATCTATGGAGTGCTGCTCGTAGACCAGTAAAACAATTTATAATTTATAATGATATGACTGTTAGAGCTTGCTAACCAGCAAATTTCAACATCTGAGAAGACGAACATTTATTTAGTGCCATTAGTAAATGTGTAGCATCAACATTGTTAACACGTTAGGAGTTTACATTATTTCTCCATCAGTTTACAAATGGCACTCTATAGATGTAGACCATGGTTTAAACCATGGTTTACACAAACCTCCTTTGTGAATTCCACCCAATATGTATGAGTCCCCTCTTTTTATTCTCAAGCAGCAACACAACTGGCAGTTTCTGGACATAGAGGGCTCCCATTCACTGAATGTGGCAGTGTCACTATGGAAACTTATGAATGGATTTAGCTACGTCTCTCCTTTCTTTCACGCTTTCCAATCTTCACCCCAAGTTTCAGAGTGTTTCTTAATATTAAACAGTAAAAAAACAAACCTGGTCAAGTCCAGACCTACCTCATAATGGGATAAAGAGGCATCTGCACCCGGGACCACATCCCATGAACCATCTTGTAATTCGCCAAAGCTGATTTAAAGACAACAAAAAACCTACAAATTCACATCCATCCATCCATCAATCCATCTATCCATCTATCCATCCATCCATCCATCCATCTATTCATTATTTCCATAAATCCATACCATAAATCCATCTAGCCATCCATGAAGTTGTTATCCTGTTATGTCCATACCTACCTCTGTTGCTATGGGATGCTATCTATCTATCTATCCATCCATCCATCCATCCATCCATCCATCCATCCACCTATCCATCCATCCATCAATTCATTCATCCATCCATCCATCCATCTATCCATCCATCCATTCATCAATAAGTCCAGACCTACCTCTGTTGCTATGGGATGTTGAGGCATCTGGACTCGGGACCACATCCCATAATCGTCCCTGGTCGGAGGAACAGCCGTTATCACCTCCACCTGTCCCCATCCGCCCCACGATGACGTCATCCCGCTCACAAATTGCACAAATTATTTGCAGAGAAAAAAGTTTGTTTTTTGTGTTTTACTCTGATGAAGATTCTGTTGCGATCGAAAGCTAGGGTGCTGACTTTTGAAGAAGTATTCTCATTGAAGAAAATCAAAGCAAAGCTAATAGTCCAGACATCAATTCAGCAAATTATTCAAGAGCCAAGATATCAATTTTGTTTGCAATGTAACAAGTTTATCCAGAGATAATCAAGTTTGTTGATGAAAAGAATCCCATAAAACACAAAGGTGAATCCAAACAAAAACTGTTGTTGTATACAAAATATGAATCGATGAAGAAAACACAATCAATAAAAGTTTGAGAAGTAGGCAAACCTGATGATAATGATACCCGGAATGGAATTAAGGCTGAGGTATATGAGGAGACCAAACTGAAGGGGTTAATACTCAAACAAGAAGAAAAAAGGCGACATCTTGAAGTTCATCATTGATGCGATTTCCCCAGGTAGGTTGCAGCATCCAAGGGCTTGCCGTTGTCATGCCGATATAACTTCATCAGTCTCTCCTGTAGTTTTTGTTGTTTTTTCTGATGTTTAACATTATTGTTTTCATCTTCAAATGCTTGTTTATTTCATTTTCTATTTCAGGTAATGTTTTTTCCTTCTTTTGGGATGATTTCCTCTAACTGTTTCTCCTACTTTTAAGAAAATAACATCTTCCTTCCAAAATGTCCTCTTCTTGTTTTTGTTTTTGCTTCCTTTTTTATAATGTTCACCTCCTGTAAGTTTTGTTTTTCTCCTCGTTGATGTTTTTTTCACGCAGCCTTGGCAATGACAGAGATACGGTTTCACACCTCCAATCTCCAGTTACCTCTCACCAGATCCCGAACTCTGCCGGATCACCTTTCATCCGAGCTCCGGTGTCTCTTTTCGCCCCTGCGCGGGACCGCGGGTGTCCGCTGTCTTCCCCCAATAAAAACGTGAAAGAACGGACAGGCGGATGCCAGAGAAAAAGCCCTTCCTGATAAAAAATTTCCAGCGATAATATGCCTCTCAAAGTTTAATATGTCCGTGCGATGATACCGCGATCGTGTAGCGTACATGCATGTAGGCACAGGAAGAACCAAACGCATGGATTCCCCCTATAAAACTGGCAACGCACACTTACGACCGTTCATGAATGTAATGTATATCGCTGAAACTGATAATGGTGATAGTCATCATCCTCATAAAACTCAAATAAAAATTGAAGAAAAAAAAATGCATTATGTGCGCGTTTATCCATCCATGCAAAAGGGGTGGGGCAATGCAACAATCCCTTTACACAATTAAACGGGGGCATAGCGAGGAGCAATCGCAACTAGGTGGGGGGAGGGGTGACAATGAGGGGGCGACCTGGATACAAATATCATTTCTTTATTTTGCATTTTCACTACGGGGGAGCATTGAAGGGAGAGGTGGCAAGAACCCTTGAAGAGGCAAATGAGTAGGGTGGAGGAAAGGGGAGCAAGTATTCCAGTTGGCCCACCCCCTTTCCCCCTCCCTCCCCCCCCACCCCCCCCCCCCCCCCCCCCCCGCAATGCAGTAAAGGGGCATAGAAGTTGAATATACCAGCACATCTGCTGCCAGAGTATTTTGCGACAGATTGGGTTACATAAACAGGGAGGGTTTGCTTGCAAAATATGATAATTATATATTAATACAATATCATCCCTAATACATTCCCATAATACATGTACAGTCATAATTCAGTCCCTTTGTTAAGTGCGTACCCCCGGAAATGCTATAGTGTCGGTAACATCCAATACATTATTATTTGTAATCAATTACATCATATATAATGTACATGTATTGCTCCAAGTTTAATTTAATGTGGAGATAGGGTTTCTTTTTACAATGTGATAATTTACAATTTATCATATTTTAAATACATCCTGCATTTCGTACACCCATATTAGAGATTTGTCTGTGTTTTACTAAATACCCTTTAATTATAACACTAAGCACACAATGACATCATATTTTGCAATAGATCAAATTTCAATTTGGTTTTATTTTTAAACTTTAGGTATCACTTAAAGAACATAAATTAATTTATCATAATACCATCACTGTAATACATTCCACAAAATTCACTTAAAACAGAATTATCTACATGTATTGTCCAGAAACTATACAGTACATGTGTAACACTATTACTTCATATCATGATATCCCATTTTGCAATCTGTAGATTGAATTCCATTTCAGGTTTTTAATCTAAAGCCTTGAGGTGTTGCTTTCAAAATGTGAAAATCATCCCTGTAATACAATCTAAAATATACACTCAAAGTAGAGATTTGTCTACAATAGATTTTGTTTATTTCAGCCAGAAACTAAATACATATATTGGACCATTAAATACTACACAAATATAAAATGTCAAATATTTGATTTCATATAGGGTATAATGTTCATGGTTAGGTGTTTGCTATCAAAATATGATAATTATAATTATGGTAATATCATATTTGATACTTTCCAAAAAGCTGGTCTACATGAAGATATGTCTCCTGGTCACTGTATCGGATAAATTATGTCAATTGTATGCGTCTAACATTCAATACTTATAACTTATTCGATTTTGCAATGGTTTTACTTTTAGTTTAAATTGTGAACAATGACAGTTTGCTTTCATAATATTATTATCATCCCTAATTATATTCCCTATACCATTCACGTAACATCAAATGCTCCCTCAGAAAAAAAAAATATTAGTGGAAATTATACTATTTCACACACAAGTGCCCAGGACTTTGATTTCAGTACAATAATTGAAAAGTGTATATTTAATATCCCTTTTCATTGCCTGTATAATTTTTGTTTTCTTAATTGCTAATTTCTTATTTTGGGGGCCAAATTGTCTTGCCTCCCGCACTTTGACTTGCATTGATCCTTATGTATGCAGGAGCTTGGAATTATAAATGTTTTTTTTTTTTTTTTTTTGGGGGGGGGGGGAGGCCTAATGGATGGCAATTGGGGTCTAAAATCACCCTGAGCCCGACAGATCATTTTCTGATGTGAGTAAAAATACAACTTTTTTTAAATGTATTCAAAACAAGGTATTTACAGGGGACCACCACCCACAAATAATATTCTTATAAATGAAAGGTAACAATCTTTAGTAGTCCATTCCATCAACAAGTTCAGAAAAATATGTTTCCAGAAAACATAATATATAATTGGAAAACGCATCACCATTCTAAAGCATGCGTTCATGGGTCTGCATACATGTACAAAGACTACCTTTGCCCAGTGCGAACGAATCGTCCGGGATTCTATCGTCTCCAAATGTACGCGTGAATAGCATTGGCGCACTCGTAAATGTTTGGAGCGTACGGAACCATGAACTAATTTATGGTTCCGTAAGTGGTGGTAATTAATTGCATTGTTTATGAATTACACAACCCTTTGCAAAATGTTGGGTATCTATTTGATATCACAAAACGCTACCAAAACATATAATGATGTGTTGTTTTTTGCCTGGTGGTCCCCTTTAAAGTGAATTATAACTTTGGCAAATTCAACCGAAATCACTTGATAAAGTGTATGGATCAATTTAAATGTATATAGAAGATATAATGGCATGAAGTACTGAGAAATGCTAGGCTTAATGGAAATCCTGTTTGATCTGCATTCACAATGGATTATATAGATGGTCGTTTCATTTTGATATGCGATGTTCTTAGAATATATTTGGGAAAGAATGGAGGTAAGACAGGTAACGCTAATGGATTTGTAAAACCATCCAGGGGAGAAACTGAACACTTAAAGCTATTAATTCCCGGGATTAATTTGAATTTCATTTGCCTGCAATGTAAGACAGACCCAGGTAGGTTTGAGGTTTTGTGGGGACTTAACGTGGAATTGTCTTCTGGCAGTTGTACATCCAGACACCCCATTTATATCGAGATTCTTGATTTCAGCTGGTTGAAAACTGTCATGATTGGGGCTGTTGAGGGCACTGTTCATAATGCTACACTACGGTCGGTCAATCAAAACGAAGCTAGTTTCAGCAGGGCTCCACACTTACCTTTTTCTTCAGTGGCCCGGTCGGGCCAGTGAAATAATTTCTTCTCCCTTTCTGGTGGCCCGAAACAAAAATTTACTGGCCCGAAAATTTGTTTTCACGAGTAAACTTTTTACTATTCAAAATATCACTCTTTCCTGAACAAACCTGTGATTAAAGATGAAGCATGACATGGAAGAAAACAAGATTTTTCTAATTTTGTCAATGTCGGGTTGAAAATCTGCTTGCCCGATCAGTCCACCAAAATTTGACTTTTATACATTTTTGCTGGGACAAAGTGCATAAATTAAATATACTTTGCTAGCACAAAATCAATATTTTGAAACATGTTTCAGGCTTATCTTTTTACTACCATCTCATCTGTAACACATTTCAAAACGTTGATTCTAGGCTAGAAGACCAACAGTATTTTCAATTAGCCCCAAGTGTTTAAACTTTAACCTGTTCCTTCGAGATTCTGAAATCCCCATAGGCTTTGTACACAGCCAACCCGGTTCCCATAGTCAAGAGGTTAAATATCATCAACATTGAGACCTCTCCTTGACCAGTAGTACCGAACTGGTTTAACTCACGATCTGAAAAGGGGAAACCCCGCAGTCTTCAGTGTCTTCATTGCTGGATGATAAATACAGAAATAGACAGGCCTTTGATCCGATACAAAGCTTCTGGGGAAATTCTATAAAACATTGAGCACTCCCAAATCATCCTGCAAATCATCACAAATCTTTCTTTAATTCCTCGCTCAAGAAACAAACAAAAAGAAAATGCCAAACCTGACCATTTCCTATACAGATGACTTAGTTAACCCATTCCCTTTGAGATTCGGAAACTCCCATATACTTTGTACATACATGTAACCCACCAGGTTCCTGTAAGCAAAGGGGTTTAAAAAATCACAGGGATAGACATTATCCTCACATCACACCATGTCTAATTATGTAAGCATATATCACTAGGTGAGAGAGAGAAGGGCGTTAAGTTGATTTTTTGCTACATTGAGTTACACATATCAAGCCTCCACACTAACTTTTGTCCTTACTGGCCTGTTCGGGCAAGTCAAATCGTAACTTTTCAAATTTGACTTGCCCGAACAGAAAGTTTACTTGCCCGCTTACTTCTAGATGAGATTTAAACTTAAACATAATTGAGCAATAATTTAGTTGCCTGATCGGGCAACCAAACTAGTCCATTGATGAAATTTTACCTGCCCGACATCAATTTTTACTTGCCCCGGGCAACAGGGCAAGTGCTAGTGTCGAGCCTTACATATGATGACATAAATGGTACCCTGGGGTACCAAACGAATATCCGCCATTTTGTTTAATTATTTATTTATTTTTTAGGGCTGTACCAGGGTATAGCGTGCATACAATCGCGCGCTGCACTGCATACACAACGCAATACGGTTGTGCTTCGAGTGGACACGAGATGGCGCTACACAACGCGGGACCCCGGGGTACAATGGTACCCCGGGGTACCGCGTGTGTCATCATATACTATCTTGTAGGTCGGAGCCTCCTCTATGTGATGCCAAATGTTCAGATAATAGTTATGTTTAATTTGGGGAATATCTATCATAATACAAAAGAGCGCAACATTCAATTTCTATGTGGCTCCCTAACTTTTCACATGATTATCTCTGAAGTGCAAAAAGTGACTTAGCGCCCATCCCTTTCTCAACCGACAATAATACTATATTCCATTGACAATCCTCCCCCACAGATTAGGAGAAGCTTGTGCTTCTAAATTATCTTTCAAAATATGCCAGAGATTTATTTTCCAGGCTTGTTTTTTTGTTCTTCTTCCTAGGTAGAGATTGAAAGGATTGTTTTATGCAAAGCATGAATCAACAACAAATCTTATAAACAAAAAACACTTTTGTATAGTTCATTTGATCTGGAAGATATATATCTCTGTCAGTTATGTCTTTATTTATAATTATTTTAAATAATTATCACCGTAATGGAGGTGCTGTGGAGGCATGTTCGGAAAAGCGCCTGACTTCTGATCGTGGGACCCGAGTTAAAACCCTATCAATGCCCTGGCAGCACTTGTGTCCTCAATAAGACACTTAACTCACATTCCGGCTCTCAAGCCAGGAGTATAAATGGGTACTTGGTTGGGTGGTCATTAGCCTGTATATACTGCCATAACCAGCTCTGGCTAGTATAATCCCCTGGGAGTTGAGATGGTGTACAAGATAATTGCGTGGGTTTGAACTGTACCTGATGACCAAGGGTAATAATAATACAGCGCTTAGAAACCCTATATTAAGCGATATATCTATTATTATTTTCACCCCTTAACCCAAAACCAAGTCCCCCAACAAACAAACAAAATCATGGCTACGCTGCTACCCCAGAAAGTTAGTACTCTTTGATTTTTGAATTGATGTTTGTAATGTTATTTTATGGTTGAACAAACTTAAATAAAATGAAATAAAAAATAGTTATGATAATTGGCCACATACAACTGGAGAAGTTTTTTTCAAACAGCTACACGCAGCCCATGACTTATAACAGCAAGGCAATGTCAAGGTTAGATGGGACAAAGTTTGAAGGGTCGATGGGCAAATACAACATTCATGGTTATAAAAGAGAGAGAGGGAGTTGGGACGATTGGTGAATTGGGGTATCATTGGCAATAATATGACCCCGACCGGCCCCGGGGCCAGAGATACGCGAGAGACGGAGCGCCGGTGAAAGAAATCCCAACCTCCCGTGATCAAAGTCGGCGTTCGGGTCGGCGCAGGACGAAGACATTCAGATTCTGTTTCACCTGCCTATGGTGATCTGATCATTCTTCCTCCGTACTCGTTTTTTTTTTCTTCTTTCTATTTTGTTCTTTTTATTATTTCCTCTTCCTCTGCTGTTATAACTTTAGTCTTCCTCTTGATTTAAATTGATTGATGATTTGTTTATCACTGTGTTTCATTTTCCTTTCATATGTTTTCATTCATTCTGCCAATGGTGGTAATTCTTCATCTGTTTTTGTTCTTCTTTCATACACTGGTTTTGTTTTGCTTTGTATTTCTTAATTTTAATTGATTTCTACACTTAATTTTGTTTTACTTCTTATCAGGTTTAGCACATCTTGTTTGTCCGGGTACTCTTCATTCAAACATAATGTTGATGTTTATTATAATTCCGCGTGATTATCGTGATCCCACTCCATTTCACTTTTTGTTTGTATTCATTCTGTTTGGCAAGCCCATTGACTTCAGTTTAATTTGTTCCCTTTTTCTTTCTCTATGTTTTTATTTCTTTTAAGTATTCTTTATGTTGTAACACAAAGCCACAGTGGTCATCCTTTTTGTCTGTCCATCTTTCTCCATCATCCATCAGCTGATATGTATACTGCATTAACTCTATGGGGCTAGCAAAATCTAGTAGGGAACAGGTTAACCCATTGCCTACAGGAACCGGGTGGGTCCTGTATTAACTCTATAGGGATTGCACAATCTAGTAGGGAACAGGTTAACCCAGTGCGTACAGGAACCTGGTGGGT
This sequence comes from Echinarachnius parma, assembly GCA_037951105.1. NCBI lineage: Eukaryota > Metazoa > Echinodermata > Echinoidea > Clypeasteroida > Echinarachniidae > Echinarachnius > Echinarachnius parma. Next base: position 25,567 of record JBAMJV010012212.1, read on the forward strand.
CCTGTATTACCTCTATGGGGATTGCAACATCTAGTAGGGAACAGGTTAACCCATTGCCTATTGGAACCTGGTGGGCCCTGTATTACCTCTATAGGGATTGCAACATCTAGGAGGGAACAGGTTAACCCATTGCCTATTGGAACCTGGTGGGCCCTGTATTACCTCTATAGGGATTGCAACATCTAGGAGGGAACAGGTTAACCCATTGCCTATTGGAACCTGGTGGGCCCTGTATTACCTCTATAGGGATTGCAACATCTAGTAGGGAACAGGTTAACCCATTGCCTATTGGAACCTGGTGGGCCCTGTATTACCTCTATAGGGATTGCAACATCTAGGAGGGAACAGGTTAACCCATTGCCTACAAGAACCTGGTGGGCCCTTTATTAACTCTATGGGGCTAGTAAAATCTAGTAGGGAACAGGTTAACCCATTGCCTACGGGGAACCTGGTGGGCCCTGTATTAACACTCTGGGGCTAGCAAAATCTAGTAGGGAACAGGTTAACCCATTGCCTACAAGAAACTGGTGGGCCCTTTATTAACTCTATGGGGCTAGCAAAATCTAGTAGGGAATTGGTCAAGGAAATCCATTAATTCTTTGAGTGCAAAGCTCGCATTTTTGCGAGTTACAATTACACACAAATGCCATAGAGCATTAAAATCCCTGGCAGTCAAAGCGTTAAGTTCATAGATTTTTCCAAAATTGGTATTAGAGAATTAATTCATACATCAATATAAAATTGTACAATTCTTTCAAATGATTAGTGATAGAAAGAACACTGGTTACAAAGTTTTAAAAAGTTAAAATTTATGTCAGATTTGTATCACCTTTTGCACGTTGACTTTTACTTCAATCGAAAAGTGTTCCTGGAACGCTTTTCATCTAATCATAAATATCTTCATAATTAGGAAGACACTTGAAAAATCAAAACCCACATAATCATGTGGAGCTTTCACGTCTCTCTTGTAAATGGACCATCTTGTTTGGCTGTTGATATTTTTTTGGTTATCAACAGCCAAACAAGATGGTCCATTTACAAGAGAGACGTGAAAGCTCCACATGATTGTGGTTGACATTCACGTCTCTCTTGTAAATGGACCATCTTGTTTGGCTGTTGATATTTTTTTGGTTATCAACAGCCAAACAAGATGGTCCATTTACAAGAGAGACGTGAAAGCTCCACATGATTGTGGTTGACATTGACAAAGTAAATGGATCACTTTAATAGTAGATAGGATATACCCTAATTATGAAGAAAGGGAAATGCTTCTTACTTGGGCATACGAAACGGGGGGTCATTGAGTCGCTTGCGAGTTCATCTCGGATAATAAAAAAGTACCGAACGGTTAGGTGCACGTAACCGCTTTCTTGGAAGTGCCGGTGGCGACTCGCGTCTGGGGCCGTTATCGGTGCTAAGCAGGCAACGCAAGCAACGCACCGTGGCCAAGACGTTTCACCCTGAACGCCAGGGGCAAGGAATGGCAGCAGGATGGACAAGGGAGAGAGAGAGTGAGCGGCTATCACTATTAAAGCAGCGAACGGACGAGACGAAGTGAAGAGCTATCGCTGGAACAATCAAAACCTCCCGACCTGCCATTGATACAAGCACTTCCTCGTACAGCAGGGGCACGATAATAAATTATTTGGGGTCTAGTAGAGATTTTCTCTATTAAGTTCTCAATCGTTTTTTTCATGTTCATGCATGATCATCATCAACTTCATAAAGAAGACAAAGAGGGGAGAGAGGAGTTTGACTATAATGCTCCAAATATCTCCAAATGTGCCAGTAATATTGTGCTTTCTCATATGGGGCACGATAATAAACTATTTTGGGTCTAGTAGAGATTTTCTAAATTGAGTTCTCAATAGTTTTTGCTGTGTTCATCATCAACCTCATACAGAAGACAAAGAGGACAGAATTATGACTAGAATACTAGAATGACTAGAATTCTCCACATGTTTACTTCCTTGTAAGGGGTACACATACTGTGCAATTTTTTGGTTACAAGTGTATTTTTCCCCTTCTAATAGCAGAAGGTTCATCATCAAATTATGCACAATATTAATTTTGAAGAACAATATTATTGGGGAATGTATTCATTTATGAATTGACTGTTCATCACCACATTATCGTTTCGGTAAGAAGTTTGGTTGAGTTTGAGGATTGTACTTATGATTATGGTATTATAGTATCAGGGCAGTTTGGTTCAGGACTGACTGATTTTACTACAATATGTATTCTCCATAGACGTAAGCCCAAATATTTTCGGGGACCAGTCCTGAACAGGTTAACTCTTAACGTGCCAGGGATTTTAATGCTCTATTGCATTTGTGTGCATTGTAACTCGCAAAAAGGAGTTGAGGGAATTATTATTGGAGCAATTGTCAACACAACAAATGTCATGGTATAACAATATATACTCATGTATAATGAATTACACAAGGCGCTATACAAAACAAGATACACAAAACAAAACATTCTCTCTCCAGAATTTAACAACATTATAACATTCATAACTTTGGGTAAATATTTAGTGTTTTTACATGTTTGTATTAAAAGGTTTCTAGGCTTTGAACGTTAGGAATATCCCTTGGCAGCTTCTTCCAGCGGACTGGGGCAACATGTGCGCAAATGCACGATCACTATAATGGGTCCTGACACAGCCACTCAGATAAAAAAATAATAGGTTCGATTTATATAGCTCCTAATAGGATAAAATATCATCTCTAAGCGCTTTACACTATTATCTTCTTCTTCTTCTTCTTCTGAATACTGCAAAAAAAACTCTGCAAGTGGGATATACAGTTGCAGGCACTTGGTGGGTTTAGGGTGTGAGCGCCTTATTGGGGAGCCCGTGGTTGGCCCTCCGAGTGAAATTTAGCATATATTCATCTTACTCAAATGTCCTTGAAAAGATTGCAACGATGTGGCTTGTCGTGCATTATTTGGTAAGAGATTCCTCTCTGCCAGAGTTCGTGGTATAAAAGAATATTTGTAGCAAGCCAGCACACATTGTGTGCACCATCTCCACTCCCTGGGGAGTATCCTTCCAAGCGGTTCATGGGCAAACAAACAAAGCTATTTACAAAAACACACATTTAAGCAATGATGAGCACACAACATTAAAGATCACCGACTTACCGGTCTCTCTCCCCCGTTATCGGCGTCCATTTTGGTGATGGGCGCCGTGGTGCTGGATTGTTCCGGGGCCCGCCTTGCGGCCACCAACGCTCAGAGGAAACAAACTCAGGATGACCAAGGTCTGGTTGACATCCAAGTCCAGATAGCCTTTAATGCAAACCTGAGGATTTGGATTTATAAAAACAATAGAATTATACTTTCAGATATCATACAAATATGTTTAAATTTACAGGTCTGCCTGTAAATAAACAACAGAAAATGTCAAAAAATAGATTTCTCCATGCCCACTGAGCATCAACAAACTGCCGGGGAAAGCAAACTTAGGATGAACGAAGGCTGATCAACATTCAAGTGTCTTACAAATCTTACAAACCTGAGGATTTGAGTTTTGTAAAAGATAATAAGAGTTTTGTTAGAGAATGAGACATTCAGACATCTCAAAAATTAGGCCAACTTCATGAACACATTTTTATATATTCATAAAGCTGTAAATTTGAAATATTATATATATTTTAATGTTTTACCAGCTCTCTGCAGAAAGAAGCTCAGGATGACCAAAGGATGATTGACGTCCAAGTCCAGATAGTCTTACAAATCCGAGGGTTTGGGTTTTTGTATTAAAATACAAGAGAATAGACTTTCATATGCCTAATGATTTATTTCAATTTCACAGAAATATTACCAGGATAAATAAATGTATATGGCTGTTAATATGAAATGGATATCAGCTTCATATTATATATACCAACTATTATATTTAATAAAAGTCATACAGGACCTTATCACCAAGAAAATCACCCTGTTATATGAGGTATCTTGTTCCTAAAATGGACAAACAAATAAAGAGCTTGGTCCAGCAAAACAACCTCGTTATAAAGAGAGATTTGTTATATACAGAGCTCTCCATAACATCATTTATTTTTTATTTTTTTCGCTGGCTACTTAAAGCCTGCCTGCATGAAAATAACGCTCTAAATCGTCAGTGTCTTGCATTGAACTCTATGCAGATCTTTCATGATTTTCTTTTTCTTTTTTTTTTTTTGGGGGGGGGGGGGGAGGGAGGGGGCTCATTTTGGCATTTCGGTGGCAAACTGGCCCTGAGCCCGTGCATTTGTTCACTGCTTCATAACGAGACTCCACTGTATTCAAATGAACACCTTGAAATTGTTGCAGTCCTGAAAAGTAAAAATGATGGTGTTTCTGTGAACATTTTCACAAGTCTGCTTTCTAATTGTACATTCTTTCAAAATGTACTTGTCCAAATGGGCAACTGAGTGTACACATATCTTGCAATTTGTTTCTTTGTTTTGGGACCATTAGATTCAATTTTTGGATCACCAACATTGTAGAAATCTTGAAATCTTGTAGAAATCTTGTAGAAATCTTGATTTTACTTTTACACAATTAAAAACAAGTACACGTCTACCATTGCATTAGTACAGCCTATAAAAGGCACTAAGACCGAGGATGGGGGAACTTGTACATCCTGTTCATCTTTCCCCAAGAGAGGGCAGTATACATGAACCACATCCTGTGGTATTTGAGTCTGACTACATTTAGAAAATGTTTTTCTCAGATTTGTTTTGGGTGACTGATTTTTAAGTCTGAACTGGTAAAATTTTATCAAAATTTATTAGCACTTCTAATAAGTTTGCACTCCACGAGTTCATATCATAAAATTTCAGAACTACAATTGATGTTACCACAATCCCACCATTTTTGCTTGGAATTGTAATAAATCAATACAAAAGAGAACTCTGTGATCAACATTACAAGTCCTAGCTGGTTGGGCAAGTGACTTCATCTGGTTCTTTCCCTAAATATAGTTCACCATTTTTACAATAATAAAGTGTTTTTTTTTTCAAACTGGAGATGTTTTGTACATATGATGATAGGATACATTCCACATACTTGCTCAAGCAGGTTTCCTTCACAAACAATGAAACAAGTGAGAATTTTAAAAATTGATGTGTGCTGGCATACAAGCATTTTTTTCTTCAGAGGGGCGAGGTCCCTTGAATCAATGTTGACCCACCACCCCCAGGATGCTTTTTCACTCAAGAGGCAACAACTAATCTCCACCACCTTTGCTGCATTATTTTCTATTTTCTATTTTTTGTATTTATTTATTTTGTTTTGTATTCATTTATTTTTGTATTTATTTATTTATATATTTTGTTTTAATTGTTTAATTTTGTCATTTTTTACTTTTTTTTTTTTTTTTTTTTATTTACTTATTTATTTTATTCATTATTATTCTTTTTTTTTTTTTCTTTATCAGTATTAATATATTTATTTATTTATTTATTTATTTTTTTTTGCATTTCTTTATTTATTAATTCATTTTATTTTTATTTATTTAATTTTATTTTTATTTATTTTTTTGCGGGGGGATCTACAGCCCTCCAGTCCACCCCCCCCCCCCCCCCCCCGCCCCCTTACATGTTTTCGCTCATGTTGTTCTCATATTTCATTGTTATAATAATACAAATGTATTCTTGTCATTAACAGCATAACTCAGTTTCAATCGAAACAGCCACAAAGATTTTAATCTCCGGCTAATTACGGACATCTCAGATTACAAGATAGGATTTTGATAAAAAATGTACGGGAATTACCATTTCCTCCTAATCACATGATAAATGGTTCTTAAAGGGATCTGATAACTTTGTTGACATACATGTGCAAAAACTGAAGAAAGGTTGATCATGTGTATTTCTGTGATAATATTATAATGTGGATATTGTGCAATATAAACATTCAATATTATTATTATTATTATTATGTATGAAAACTTCATGGCAAATGAGCGTCATATAAGCGAAATTGCAAAGTGATATTCGCTAACTCATTGCACTTACTTTGTAGACAGAAACTTTTAAATTATCCAGTAGATAATTATAAATCCGAACACTTCAATTATACGTATCTTTATAACAAAAGGGAAATTTGGTAATCCGAAAACCTGTTCCATGCTTCTATTGGTAATATGAATACAATGATGTCATGTAAATTTTGTGGATTTTGACAATCTTACTAGATCCCTTTAACATCATGTTTACAGATCAGTTAATAATTGCAAATAACTGAAAATTTGTAATTGTTTGTGTGTGTACGTATGTGTGTGTGTGCTTGTGCCGTGTGTGTGTGTGTGTCTTTGTGTGTGCCTGCTGGAAAGCGCCTGCCTGCCTGTATGTGTGCTCGAGCATACCCGATTATGTGGGGCTGTTTGTACGAGTACAAGATATATTATGAGTGTACATCTGAAAACGTGTTTTATATTTTTGCTGGTAACTCCTTATCTGATGTATACTTGTACATGCATGCACATTACATGAAGTGTGCACAACACGTTGAGTGTGTGTTTGAATGAAGGGCAATCCAGCGATACGGGTTAAGTGACTTGTCCTTAACCCATTCAGGACTGGTCCCGAAAATATTTCATTTCATTTTTTCATTTCATTTTATTCCACATTCTGCATTAAAAACAACAAATACAATGAATAAAACTGCTTCAAGATTACAACTACAACAATAAATACAGATTTTAAAAATAGGTTCACAAACAAAAACAGGAGAGAATTCTACTAGGCAAACAATAAAATGAGAATGTGGGGGATTACCAAAAAGCCAGAGGCTTATCGAGGGTAAATCCCCATTATGGTGGTTGACAGAGAAAAGGGAAGAAAAAAGGGGTAAGAAGAGAAAGGAAGATATGCATGCTATTTAACACTTAGTAATAATTTGGGCTTAGGTCTATGGAGAATACATGTTGTAGTAAAATCAGTCCGTCCTGGATGGGTGAAGATTTAACCTGTTGCCTACTAGACATGTATGTTGCAATCCTCATTTATGAGAGTTAACCCGTTGCTTACGGGAACCGGGTGTGCTATGTACAACGTCTATGGGGATTTTAGAATCTCGTAGTGAACGGGTTAAAATAGGGCCAGCCAGGCAATGGCGTAGCTCAGATTTTGTTGGGGGGGGGGGGGGGGGCATCAGGGGGCCAAACATTTCAAGGGGGCATAGGTTTTCACTTGTCAAGCAAAACATAAAACAAAAATGTCCTCACCCACGAAGGTGGCCCACTTCATAAATTACCTAACTTGGCAAACAAAATTACACATTCTTGGCCTGAAATTATCATAATTACATTTTTAAAATTACATGTTTTTTGCCAATTTCTGTTGTCTGTCAGAAGGTATTTTTATTGGTAGAATGAGTTTTTAATTGGGAGCATCTTAGAAGCATGGAAAAGGGGGGGGGGGGGGGGGGGCACTCGCCAGAGCATTTCATGCTTGGTCTAGTTTGTTTGCCGGATTAGGCAACTAACATTTTTGTTCATCTATGATAACAAAATTTATTAATTAAAGCGTGAAATGTTTGCTAATAAATTCTTTTGTTTCACAATGTTTTTCTTTTAGGCAAGCAAACTTTCTGTTCATGAGTCCAGCAAATAAAATGGTAGAATGAAAATTTGAGAATTCATGATTTTACTTGCTGGAACAGGCAAGTAGCTAAACAAAAGTCAGTGTGAAGGCTTAGGGTTAACATCATGACCAACAGACAGATTGATGCAGCCTGAGTCATGCTCGGATCACCTTGGGCCATGGCAAGACAAGAGAGTCATGATGAAGAGACAATAAATTGCAACATTCTGCTCTCACGACATCCTATTATAAATGCACACCTACCTTCTCCCTCCTTCCCCTATGCAATGAGCAATGCATAAATTATTGTTTTATTTTAGGGGGCTACTTTTTTAATTTGATGGATATCGCAAAATATTTAACATAATACCCTATGGTAATTTTAGGGGCTACCTATTCAATTTAGGGGGCTATTTTGAAAATGAAGGGGCAAAATCGCTCTCAGCCCCCCTCCTACCCTGGCAATGAGTGAATGCATCACATCAACCACCCTCCCCCCCCCCCCCCCTCTCTTCCCCCGCTATGAAATAAGTAAAGAAAAACCCCTCCCATCTTGGCGCCCCACTTCCCAACCTCTCCACCCCCAGCCCCAACTATGAAATCAGTAAAGGCAATACACCTCCCACCCTAGGCTAGTGGGGCTGCAGCCCCCCCCCCCCCCCTCCCCCCATCCACATCCTCTGACGATTTTTACAAACACCAATATTCTGGCAAAAACTCATTCATGGTATCATCTTGTGAACTATCACACTTTGAGGAAAAATCAGCCTATAATTCAGGAAAAATCAGCCTATAATTCAGGCAAAATCAGCCTATAATTCAGGCAAAATCAGCTCATGTTTGATGAAGACAGGTAGTATGTTAAATCCTCAGCCCCCCCTGAACAAAATTCCAGTATGACTAAAAATCCAAACTGGGTTGATTCTCTAATGTTAATGGTATGGAGCGAACGAACATACAACAAAAAAAATCCGCTCAGCCGGGCTCAGCGCTGCATACTAATGGCTGAGCATGCGGAGGCGCATCTGAAAAAAGTCATCTGAGAGCAATTCCTCTCGACTTCTGTGGTCGGATGAGTCAACAAAACTTGTTGACAAGCTCCTCTTGGATGAGAGAGGAGAGGATGGGGAGGGCTGGATGGCATCACTTGTTGCCAAACAAAGAGTCTTGAATTAATATAATGTAGTTAGAGGAACAGTATGGAGAGAGGGGTGTAAAGAGAATGAGGGAAAGGGAGCGCAAGAGAAAATTCCTCACAATATACCTTTTGGAGAGTGAGAATATGATGGTTTTAATGACAATGATGACAAGATTATAATACTGACGATGAAGATGATGATGATGAAGCAGAAGATGAAAATGATGATATGATGGTGATGATGGTGATGATGTTGAAGATGATGATGATAATAATGATGAAGAAAAAGATAAAGATGATGATGTAATGATGCTAACAAGCTACTCTCGGTTGAGAGAGGAGAGGACGGGGAGGATTGGATGGCATCACCCGTTGCCAAACAAAGAGTCTTGAATTAATATTTAGTTGGAGGAACATGCACCGAGAGGAGGAAAGAGAATGTGGGAAAGAGAGCATGAGAAAATTTCCCCACAAGCTTCTCCTTTGGAGAACCAACCCTCAAAATGAAAATAAACATTTGCAGAACACAAAAGAAAATAATAATTTCATTGAATTTCTCAGCCAATTTATCAACATCATCATAATTTACATAATTCACTTGCACTACATCAATACTTACACAAGTTACGCGAGTGTCCTATTTCATCAGAGTGACACAAAACAACTCAAATGAAATTACAATATTTACAAGTTCTGCATGAATGCCAATCAAAGGTCTCGTTGGCAGCTAGCCTTGCTCGCACTTACAGGTGCAATCCTATTATCCCGTAATTTCCTCTGTATTAAAGTCGTTTCCAATCAGGCAGAACGATTCCTTCACATCCCACTTTCATTAGAACGATTTCCCGGCTAACTAATTCGACTCAGGCCACAGAGGGAAAGTCTGCAGGCTGACTCGGCTGCGAAACGACTCGGTTGCACGACTCGTCGGCAAAAACTATGAACCAAAAACTACACATACGTATTGTTGGGTGAGAGCAAGAAGGGCATTAGTCGACTTTTTGCTAAATTGAGCACGTGCCCTCTTTTAGGCCAGCGCCTCCTCTATGTGATGCAACATTTTCAGACAATAATTATGTTTTAAATAATCAGGGATCATTAATATGAAAGAGAGCTACAATGGTTTCTACATCTAGGTCACAACATGGTTATCTCTGAAGTACAAAAAGTGCCTTAGTGCCCTTCTCTTTCTCAACGGACGATATATGCTAGATCTTCAGACTTCGCTGCATCAGATGGTAATAGAACCCTATAGTTTAACCCAGAAAGTGTAGATAAAGTTCAATTTTGCAGCAATATGTGTATACTGATATATGCATCAGTACTGGTATGTCCAGACACACTGAAGTACTACTAGCAAACCATTCGGTCTGCTGCTGAAAATACCCTGGCCAGGGCCTATGGGGAATGCAAATTGGGCTAAAATCAAATACTAAATACTTAACCCCTTACTTACAGAAGAACCTAGTGGGCTATGTACAAAGTCTATGAGATTTTAACCCATTCAGGACTGGTCCCGAAAATATTTGGGCTTCGGTCAGATGGAGAATATATGTTGTAGCAAAGTCAGTCCGTCCTGAACGGGTCAAGAGTCTCAAATATGACTTTGAGTGTAGCAAATCAGCGATCTCTTATTTGATTACAGAAGGGTTAAATAGGGTGTATACAATTTCCCAGATCGAGTTTCTGGGGAATTAGTCAGTGATTTGATACGCTTTCAGACATCCTGCCTTCTATTGTCTTGGGGGCAAGGGCGTGATTTTAATCGTCTGCATTTTGCACGCTGCTAAATCTGGCAATGTGACATATATTCCTTATAAAGTTGCAATCAATACAACAGTAATTAAACTTTGTTCGACCCCTCACACATATATTTTGACCCTATCAATTCATATAAACTAGATTGACAATAGTTTGCCTTTACATTCGGTTGACCTTATTTTGTCTCAAAGAATTGGGCATGATTTGAATCGTCTGCATTTTGAACATCACTCCTCCGAGATTCTAAAATCCCCATTGACTTTGTACACAGCCCACCAGGTTCCCGTACTAGTCAAGCGGTTAAGCTCCTTGCTAAATCACTTATCAGACTTACTTTTAATAATCAGCATGACACCAATTAAACAAATTATCCTCTTCTTTTTATCCATTCAACACTGATTGATTTTGCCAACATGCATTCTCCAAAGACCCATGAAAGCCCGAGTATTTGAGAGACCAGTCCGTAACGGGTTAAATTTGTAAATAAGCATTCATTTGATGTGAAACAAACAATAACCAAAAGCATTCTCTCATCTGATTTAAGTCATATTTTCACTAATATTCTGTATTCTTTTAGTTTCTATTAAAGTTACTTGTTTTTTAGAGCGTTATTGTTACAGTTTATAACGAGCACATTTTATTAGGAGGATCTTTGTTTATTGGGGGTCACACATGACAGATCTGGGTCGGAGTGACGAGAGACGGGCTCCAGAGATTGCAAGATTTGCAAGAATCTTCTGCTTTTTGACAAAACACGCATATTTCCTGCATACCAAAATAAAAATCAAAGTAAACAACACACCTGTAAAGCCTTGCCTTGTCTATTCAGATGGTTAAATCTGGAATATGAAATGCTCCATTAAAAAAAGGAACACACAAGTCCTGCTGTGACTGACCTAGTTAAATGTGGAATACAACGCTAAGAAAAATATATGCTGATCGTTTTAAAATGCAATTCCATATTTTAAAACATGAAGGAAACTTTCAATTTCGTACAGAACATATTTCTGTATACCAAATAAAAATCAAAGTATACAACACACCTGTAAGCCAAGTGCCTTGTCTATTTCTGGTTAAATATATGGAATAAAATGCTCCATAAAAAAAGGAACACACAAGTCCTGCTATTGACTGACCTAGTTTAATGTGAAATAAAATGCTATCAAAAATAAAATGTAGTGTACGTTGATTGTTTTTAATGCAGTTTCTGTGTTCCAAAATTATGAAGGAAACTTTCTATTTCTTTACACAGATCTTTAATCTTCCTTTACCAAAATAGAACTCAAAGTATGCAAGGCACATGCTTGCCTCGTCTATCCTGGTTAAAGATATGGAATGAAATGCTCTATAAAAAACAAACACAACAATCCTGCTATAACTGATCTAGTTAAATGTGGAGTACAATGCTAAGAAAAATACATGTAGATCTATGCTGATCATTTTAAAATGCAGTTCCATAATTAAAAACATGAAGGAAACTTTCTATATCTTACAGAATATTGATCTGTTCCGTATCAAAATAATCCCATTGGAATCCCATTTTCTTTGCTCTTTTTCAATCATATTATAATGGTCAATCTATCTCTGTCTGTGTCTCATTCTGTGGCATAGTGGCCGAGGCAATTCCTGCATACAGGATCCCATGCGCACACACGGCGTCCCGCTTGGCCATTAGTTTCTCTATATGTTTGAATCAAAATAAGCAAGGCTCAAGTCTTGCCAGTGTCTATCATGGTTAAATATGGATATAAATGCTTCATAAAAAAGGCAACAAACAAGTCCTACTATGACTGATTTAGTTAAATGTGGAGTTTTAAAAAAATTGTATGCTTATTGTTTTTAACCCGTTCCCTACGAGTTTAGTCAAGTTTGGTCAAGGGGTTAAATGCAGTTTCTAAATTTAAGAAACATGAAAGAAACTTTCTAATTCTTTTATACACAGAACATTGATCTTTTCTGGACCAAAATAAAACTCAAAGAAAGCAACACACGGGTCTTGTCTCAGGACTCTGCTGGTAAAATGGCATAAAATGCCAATAATATTGTGCGTGGATATTTTTTGTCACAGAATGTGCTCTTTCCTGACATACATGTATGATGAATATAAAGCCAGGTGCAATTAGTAAAATTAAAGTGTTTGTCGAATCAGATTAAGACATTAAATTACACCAATTATATTATTTTGACGCAGCCAAACAAATCTGCAGCAACTTGGTCTACAGCCTAAAGGCATTCTGTTTCCATGAACTTGACCATGACAATTTTAGTACATAAAGCATTAAAACAAAATATACTGACAAGTGAACTTCAAAAGTTTCACACAATATGTAGCACCTGAATTTAAAAATAAAATTAGATTTACAATCAGCAAGTTAATCCCAGAAATATTTGAAGCGAATCAAAGCTAAAAAAAGGTGTGAAAGATGTGGGTAGATTTCAAGTGCAATAAGTTCTAAACTTTAAACAAAAAATGATATTTCCATTTTCCAGCAACCTAATCACAATCATCCAACCATAAAAACTTCCCCGATTAAGATATCATCGCCCATTCGCCCTCGTTGACAGACGACTGCCGAAACGAAACCGCGATAACGAGACTTCCACTTCGGCGGCACGGGAGGTAACTAATTGTAATTGCGCTCCTCTGGCAAAACTATTTTCTCTCTCTCGTTGGATATTACTTGGCTTATAGAATTCCCCATGGATGATTGGGTTTTAATTCAGGAAATCCAAAGTAATGTGGGGGAAATTGTCAAAACATGGCAGGCAATTGTCTCATTCATGTAGACATTTAGTTGGGCAAAGGGAGGGGGGGGGGGGCAAATCACCTCTCTTGACATTCTTACCCCCTTGCCTATGTGATCTATCGCATTTTCCTATAAAGAGTGCCTACTAGATTACGAATAGACTCGCTGCCCCCTTTAGAGGATACAAACCTTCTTAGACCCCCCCCCCCCCCCTCCCCCTCCTCACTTAGTTATCCCTAAGTTATTAAACCCTTGACTACAGGAACCTGGTGCACTATGTACAAAGTCTAGATGGACATTTTAGAAACTTGAAGGGAATTGTTTTAAACTGTGTTGGAGATGTCATGCCCTCCTTTTGTGATCCCCACATACCACCCCCTCCCCCCCCCCCACCCCCCACCCTACCTCCCTCTCCCCAATTGCTCCTACCCTATACGCTTGAAGAGCTTGTAATTTGAAATTGACAATTTCCTATTGGCGAAGTTCAGCAGTTGGAAAGGAATAGCCCTTTTGCAAGGTGTGAATAAATTACCTGAACGCGAAAAGCTAAGACGGAGAGAGGGTCATACCTCTGCAGAAGATTCTGCTAGGATAAAAAAAAAGTGTAGGCCCTATATTTGATTACACTGGCATTATTATAATAGCAGATTTATAAGCAGTTTCAGCAGTATTTTGCATCAAATGCTAATACTGTCAACATTCCCCTTAACCTGTTGCCTGTGAGATTCTGAAATCCCCATAGACTTTGTACATAGTCCACTCGTGTCCCGTAGGCAAGGGGTTAACAAGAAGAGTTTATAAACAACTTGTCTTAATTAAATTAACAACATGTACGCTTATTAAATTATATTTGTTGGATACAGATCTTGAGACTTTCAGGTGATCTGTAAACTAGGTCTTCAGTCAAACCACACTACAAGGTAAAGTTTAGACTACGTTTTGTTAACAATCTCTTGTGACCAATAACCAATTACTGCATCATTATGGGGTAAGGAATGAGCTCAGTCTAGGTCATGGTCAAACCTCAAGGAAAAGAAAGCTTCATGTATGTACACCTTTTTGTGTTCAATCTATAATTATTTTAACATTTTAATCTTGAATATATGGGAATATAATTAAACTACAATATGGGAATGTATATCAAACTACAATGTGTATCAATATAGTGTCAGTAAAACTGTTGATGTTTAAGCATATAATATGTATTATTCCAACTAGAAGGAACAATCTATGATTTGGTGCAACAGTCACCAACAGAGGGTGATATTTATGCAGATATAACAAGCCGATTTCATGAGCAGTTCAAGTTAAAATTTAAAGTGACTAGGTTGTTGTGCACTGTGACAGTCGATGCATTTTAAAGAGCTCCTCAACAAGAGGCTCCATCTTGTACTGACATGGCTCGACACTATATACCCGGGGGGGGGGGGGGGTACTCAGATTATAGTCGGACGGGGGTGTGCGGCTGAGACCTCCAAACCCATACCCACATCTAAGGGTCCTTTTGCGAAAAATGGACCCATGTCTAAAGATTTTTTTCCGCCTGCGGCGCATGTTTTTGGTGTATTTCCCGCAAATTTTGTGGTTTTAATTTAGCGAGCGTAGCGAGCTTGAAAAATTTTGCAATTTCACATCGGCAAATCCCAAAATCCTGTATAAAAAAGGGGAACATGAAAAAAGGGACCCATGTCTAAGGATTTTTTTGATGAAAAGGGGACCCATATATCTAAGGATCTTTCTTGAAAAAGTCACCCTTCCCAGCGGCACATCCCCGTATAACCAATATACGTGAGTACCCCCCCCCCCCCCCCCCCCCGGGACTATATAGCACTTGCCTGCTTGCCCGGGGCAAGTAAAAATTGGTGTTGGGCAAGTAAAATTTCATAAATTTATTGTCTAGTTTGCTTGCCCAATCGGGCAACTAAATAATTGTTCAACTATAAGACTTAAGAGAACAATGAATTTTACATACATTGTTAAAGGGATAGTTGAGTTCTGGTAAGGAGAGTACAGTTTTGGTGAAACTGAATTTTAGTAACCAAAACCTGCATCATTACATTACAAACTAATAGTTATAACTAGAAAGGAACACAAAATTACAAATGACGTAGTAAAGATCATGTTATCATTCAAAAAGAGCGTTAAAACGTAAGAGGGCGCTCTCTAAACACTCATCGGTTTCAACCATTTTGAATAAAATATTGTGCATGTGATGTTTTGTTGAAATAGTGATTAGATAGAGAAATAACCAACAACTATTTAAATACCTATTTTGTAACTTTTTGAAAAGAGGAAGCATTTTTTTGAATTTTTAACGGCTGGTTTCAAAATTCTCTAATAAACCCGGGGCCCCGGGTTTATTACAAATTGTTATATTTATGGATATTTCAGCCGTTTCTGAACCGATTTTGATCAAACAAAGATGAATTTATTGTTTAAATATTATGCTCTTTCAAATTTTACACTCAGTTTTTCATTACCTCACAAACCAATTAAGTAGTCTAGCGCCCTCTCTACCAAAACTCAACTTTCCCTTTAATCTCATCTAGAGGTACGAGGACAAGTAAATTTTATATTGGGGCAAGTAAAAGTTTAAAATGTATGATTTTACTTGGCCAAATGGGCAAGTACAAAAAAGTTTGTGTCGTGTGGACTGTACAGCTGTAGCTTTTTGTATGTACTCTATATGTTGCATCACTCACTTCTGATTCTGCCTGGTTCTTTCTGAAAACATGGCACCCCCCCCCCCCCCCCCCCTGTGATTGTTTCTGAATTTGACAACCAAGTGAATTTAATTTGATGAGCATTCATTGTAACTTTACACATTCCTGTAAAGTCTTGTGATATACAATGTAGCCACGCACAAAGCCGATTAATGCAATTAAACATAAATCATTTTCTCCTTACACACCACAGAAAGCTGACAGATATCCAGACAATGGACCACTTCGTTTATAACCATATCAAAAGCCATATCGTGGCAGAAATTTTGAAGTTGAAATAATCCATGTTTTTTAAACCACTATAATCTGTTATGACTGAACACTTGAGGGCAGAGGCTTCCATGTTTTCCATCAGTACCATATGAAACGTCATCTGACCTTTCATTTTAAACAAAAGGGGGATATGTAACCACTGACATAGCGGCAGATTCAACTTTAACCGCTTTCGTTAATGCACGCTCAAATGCACTCAGATGACGTTTCATATTGTACGGTTGATAAGTTTTAAAAACATTGATTATTTGCATTATTACTGATACCTTGAAGAGGAAATATAGGACTAGAAGTGACAGGAATTATGCACGTATCAGTTACAGTAAGCAACAAATTCCAGCATTTCATTCCATTTTGACATTTTGAGATTTCAGAGCTCTACTTTCCTGTAAGTGCCACTAATTGTCACGTACCCCATGTTTTGCCACCAAATACAACAAATTACCGCTAAGGGGTCCTACTAATACAAGTGCGAACAAGCGCGAAAAAGTGCGAACAAGCTTTTTTACTGCGAACAAATCTCCCTCGCATGCACTTGTTAACAGGTAAATAGTTCGCAGTAAATTACTGAGAACAAGCGCAAAGGGGATTTACTGCGAACAAATTTGTTTGCTTTGTTGGGAGTATATATATAAATCTAGTTCGCAGTAAATTACTGAGAACAAGCGCAAAGGGGATTTACTCGCGAACAAATTTGTTTGCATTGTTGGGAGTATATATAAATCCTGTTCGCAGTAAATCCTGTTCGTGCTTGTTTGCGATAAATTTGTTATATGCTTATTCCATCCATATATATTTTTATATCAATGGCTTATTCGCACTATAGTTTGCGCTCTGGTTCGCACTTGTTCCCGCTAATTTGTAAGGACCGCCGGCTGAGTAGCCCCATTTCATTGCATTCTACAAAAAATGGCAATACGTGATCTAATGCCGCCCTCAGACCGGGCTACGCTCTAGCCCACGATCTAGACAATAGCTGATCACAATCGCTGGAATGTACCGTGCGAAAATGTCTTTTGTCCAATGAGGATCTGAATGGGAGGATTATCGCACATAGGTCGAAAGGATATCCTCTCATGCATGGAAATACAATGGCTCCTCCCGGAACAAAAGAGTAGGTCGGCGAAGATCCACGCTCTCTTTCGACATGTTGAAAACGGTCGTGGGTCTTCGACGATCTCCTCTTTTGTTCAGGGAGCCATTGTATGTCCATGCATGAGAGGCTATCCTTTCACCTATGTGCGATAATCCTCCCATTCAGATCCTCATTGGACAAAAGACATTTTGCAGGTACATTCCAGCGATTGTGATCAGGTTATTGTCTAGATCGTGGCTAGAGCGTAGCCCGGTCTGAGGGCGGCATTACGGCTTGGCTTTACAGTAATGTGTGACTGGGACATATATCAACACAATCAACACAATCTGTTAACCCTGACCTTCACAATTGGCATCTCAATCAGGGCCGCACTTGGCTTTAAACGTTCTGATGCACATCTAAACACATGTCCAGGTGCTGTATTAATACAATTAAATCACAATGCTAAGTGACTTAAAGGCACACTCTTCAATTAATCAGCATAATTATTACCCCTTAAAGGTTCGATGCACATCTAAACATATCCACAATATTGCGCTGGCCTGTACTATTAAATATTAAATCACAATGGCTCACAAATCGATAATCGATTAATCAGCCTGCCATTGGTCAACTCTAGTCACAATATTCACGGAATTGGATCTATTGATTTGTTTGTTAAAAAATGCACACATATACCTTGTTGCATTCATAATCATCAATAGAAGCGTGACATAGGTTTTTGATTTCCAAATTTCTCTTTTGTTGTAAAGATCTATTATAATTGAAATACATGTATTTGAATTAGAAAGTGACCCTGGGACAGCAAATAACAATTTGTATTTTTCGCTCGTTACTTGGACGTAACATCCATTTACCGTATTTGCACCTTTTTTCAAAAAATTTTTTTTTTCAAAATTGGGGGTGTGGTTAATACACGGGTGCGGTTTATAGCGTATTAACCGCACTCTTTTTTTTTTTTTGCAAAAAGGGGGGTGCGGTTAATACATAGGTGCGGTTTATATACAAAGTAACAAAGTTACTAGATCCCTTTAAGAGGGCGACATCACTTGTTCGGCTGCCGCCCATCTTTTATAAGGTCGACTGGCCCTGCGTTCCCCATCAAAGACCCATCTAATCAATCTAGTCCAGAACACTTTTAGTCGCCAAAACCATTCCAAAGTTCACGCAGGGGTGACACAACCTTAGGCAAGACTTTGTGATGCAGTTTTAACTAAACGTACGGATACTGAAACAGGGGGCCTATAGTTAGCTAACGTATTCATATTCAGTGCAATATTGAATGTCCAGTATGTTGTATTCTAACCTTAGTGCAGGGCTCAACACTTACACTTGCCCGCTTGTCTAGGGCAAGTAATCATTCATGTTGGGCAAGTAAAATTTCATATATGATGACATAAACGGTACCCTGGGGTACCAGACGAAAATCCGCCATTTTGTTTAATTATTTATTTAATTTTTAGGGCTGTACTGTGGGTATAGCGTGCATACAATCGCGCGCTGCACTGCATGCACAACGCAATACGGTTGTACTTCGAGTGGACACAAGATGGCGCTACACAACGCGCGATACCGGGGTACAACGGTACCTCGGGGTACTGCGTGTGTCATCATATAAGGCCTAGTTTGCATGCCAGATCGGGCAACTTACATAAATTTCTTCAACTGTGATCTCGAGTAAAGTGTAATTCCATATTCTAATTGGCAAGTAAATTTTCAGTCTTGGGCAAGAAAAATTTGAACTTTTATGATTTTAAAAAGAGTACGTAGTATCGTATTTCAGATACACTGTATTTCCAAAAACAATTGAGCCTGTCCACAACAAAACAAGCACTTACTGGTTAACTTATTTTGAGTTTTCTTTTACGTATCTATACTTATAATGGAAGTATTGATAATTGATAATGTATTATCGGGATCAATATCAGTTCCTGTATTATTAGCAGAAGTGATTATTGTAATTTCTAGCTTCAACATGTGCTAAGAATATACTGGAAATATTTATCATGTTAAATGTAAATAAAGGTGAAACCTAATATTAGAAATCGTTATAATCTAAGAAGAGCGGTTAAAATGCTCAGTTAACCTCTCCACTGCTCACTAAAAATTATACAGGAACTCGGGGCAAATTGGCCCCTAAATGCAATAAAAGACCAAACAACAGAATTCACATTTTTTTCCTCAAAATTTTGGAGCAGCATAAACTTAGCTCATAATGAGATATTTTTAATTTTGTATATTTGTACAACTTAAATATTACAATCAAACTTTAAATTTGAAGTGTATTTGTACCAAACCTTTTTAAAGCAATATTAAAATAATCTTTTAATTCATCTGGAATTTGATGTAAACAAGATGTATTCTCCATAATTGTCAGTCCATCCCTACAGGTAGAAGATGACGAAAGGTAGTAAGTTCAACATTTTATTCTATTCCTACTCACAAAAACTAGCAGAAGTTAAAGGGATAGTTGAGTTTTTGTATAGAGGGCGCTACACAAAATAATTTTGTGTGAGATAATGCAAAACTGAGTGTCAAATTCAAAAGAGCATACAATTTCAATGACAGAATAAATTTGATTTGATCAAAATCGGTTCAGAAATGGCTGAAATATCCATTAACATAACCATTTGTAATAATTGTGGGGCCCCACAATTATTTGATAGTTTTGAACCAGCCATTAAATATTTTGTTTAAATGCTTCCTCTTTTTCAAAAATTTACAAAAGAGGTTTTTAAATAGTTGTTGATTATCTCTTTATCTAATCACTATTTCAACAAAACATCACTGCACAATATTTTATTTTAAATGGTTGAAACCGATGAGGGTTTAGAGAGCGCCCTCTTGAGTTTCAACGGCTCTTTTTGAATGATAACAGGCTTTTTATTTAGTCATTAGTAATGTTGTATTCCTTTCGAGCATGGTGGAGTTATAACTATCAGTTTGTAATTAGTAATGGTGCAGGTTTTGGTTACTAAAATTCAGTTTGACCAAAACTGTACTCTCTTGACCAGAACTCAAGTATCTTTTTAAAGGGATAGTTGAGTTCTGGTAAGGAGAGTACAGTTTTGGTGAAACTGAATTTTAGTAACCAAAACCTGCATCATCATTACATTACAAACTAATAGTTATAACTAGAAAGGAACACAAAATTACAAATGACGTAGTAAAGATCATGTTATCATTCAAAAAGAGCCGTTAAAACGTAAGAGGGCGCTCTCTAAACACTCATCGGTTTCAACCATTTTGAATAAAATATTGTGCATAGTGATGTTTTGTTGAAATAGTGATTAGATAGAAAAATAACCAACAACTATTTAAATACCTATTTTGTAACTTTTTGAAAAGAGGAAGCATTTTTTTTTTATTTTTTAAAGGCTGGTTCAAAATTCTCTAATAAACCTGGGGCCCCAGCTTTATTACAAATTGTTATATTTATGGATATTTCAGCCGTCTCTGAACCGATTTTGATCAAACAAAGATGATTTTATTATTTAAATATTATGCTCTTTCAAATTTTACACTCAGTTTTTCATTACCTCACAAAAAAAATAAGTAGTCTAGCGCCCTCTCTACCAAAACTCAACTATCCCCTTAAATACATCCACAACATTTATGATTTAAATTAATTATCATACCTATCACTTTCATTTTTTGAAATAAATTAAATAATAATGTAATGTTCTGTACATGTGTATTGTGTGCCGGTAATTATGTATATGTGTGTGTGTGTGTGTGTGTGGGGGGGCGTGCGTGTGTGTGTGTGTATGTGTGTGTCTGTAAGCACCCCCAACCGAGGACATACCCTAACCCTAACCCTATCCAACCACGGACACATTTCCAACCGTGGACCGTCCTCGTTTACTTAACTAGTGCAAAGGATTGCTAATTCATATGCCATTCATATGCGCGCGCATCAAAAATCCGGAAAAATTAACGTGCACCCCGTACGTCCACGGTTGGACGCAGAAAGTCAAACACATACACAATAGTCCTCGGTTGGACGCAGAATATCAATGTGACACATATTAGTGTGTCCACGTTTGCATAGTACAAGGATTTAGGTCCTCGATTGACATGGCTTACAGGTAAGTGTGTGTGTGTATTTGTGTGTGTGTATTTGTGTGTGTGTGTGTGTGTGTGGGTATGTGTGCATGTTTGTGCGTTATATACATACGTGTGACACTGAGTGTGCATTTCATACGTAAACATGTGTAATATGCATCATGTAAATACCCTGCTCTAAATTTACAGGATTTGAGGCTGTGCAAACACTGACGCAGCGAGCAAGGGATGGGACTGAGCAATTCAAACAAGCCCCCAGATATTTTAGATGATACGACAGTGTGGGCATCTTTTTTGTGTGAAATCTTAACTTGACATAATTTATTTCACCATTTGTGAAAGAAACAAGCAATGCAGGACACTGACTAGTATTTATTCTTATTTTCCTTTGTGTTTCAATGTAGTAATTAAATTTATAAATAATTGTTAAAGGGACTTAGTAACATTGTCCAAATCCTCAAAATAAAATTTTAATTCTAGCGGTTCCCTCATACCTTGTTGTATTCATATTAACAATAAAATCACGGGACAGGTTTCGGTTTTTCAAATTTCCCTTTCGTTACAAAGATATGTACGATCAAAGTATTCAGATAAGAAAAACTCCCCCAGAGTTTTGAAACCGTGTACAGAGTGAGTGCAGTGAGTTAGTGAATATCACTTTGCATTTTTGCTCATTACTTGGCCATGCAATGTCCATTTGACTTGAAATTTTCAAACAATACCCTGTGGACATATGAGATAACAATAATATACATTGCATCAACCATTCATCACTTTTTGCAAAAATATGTCAACAAAGTTACTAGATCCCTTTAACCCGTTGAGGACTGGTCCCAAAATATTTCGGGCTTGAGTCTATGGAGAATGCGTGTTAAATACCAAAATCAATTCATCCTCAACGGGTTAAGACTAAGTTGTTATTTTGCACTCTACATATATTGCAATATTATTAGTAATTATTATCATAATCAGGTAAAACAAAAAAATATATATACAATGTTTCTAACTTAACTTTGCTGAAGAAAAAACTGACAAACGGTTCTCCCACCTCTGTTGATAAATTGTGTGTTTCTGTGACCCGATATGCCCACAGAGGGATGTGTGAAAATTCCATGGTAAATTAAAGGGATAGTTGAGTTCTGGTAAGGAGAGTACAGTTTTGGTGAAACTGAATTTTAGTAACCAAAACCTGCATCATTACATTACAAACTAAAAGTTACAACTAGAAAGGAACACAAAATTACAAATGACGTAGTAAAGATCATGTTATCATTCAAAAAGAGCCGTTAAAACGTAAGAGAGCGCTCTCTAAACACTCATCGGTTTCAACCATTTTGAATGAAATATTGTGCATGTGATGCTTTGTTGAAATAGTGATTAGATAGATAAATAACCAACAACTATTTAAATACCTATTTTGTAACTTTTTGAAAAGAGTAAGCATTTTTTTGAATTTTTAACGGCTGGTTCAAAATTCTCTAATAAACCTGGGGCCCCAGGTTTATTACAAATAGTTATATTTATGGATATTTCAGCCGTCTCTGAACCGATTTTGATCAAACAAAGATGATTTTATTATTTAAATATTATGCTCTTTCAAATTTAACACTCATTTTTTTCATTACCTCACAAAAAAAAAAGTAGTCTAGCGCCCTCTCTACCAAAACTCAACTATCCCTTTAATGCCAATGATACTGTCAACTAATGTGCAAGATAACATGTACTGTACACAGTAGAAAGCATCCTGCATACATGTGGACAATTGCAAATCAGAACACTTAAATTATCTTTATAACGAAAGAGAAATTCTGAAAACCAAAACCTGTTCCATGCTTTAATTGGTGAATACAAAGGAGGTACAGCCAAACCTGTGTATCTAGTGACCACCCAAGGGAGTCAAGAATAGTGACCACTTTAGACAGGTGACCACTATAGACAGGTTCCATAACAGTGTTTTTCTCTGCAGGGGATTACTTTTTCTGGCCACTATAGGCAGGTTGGCTGCTAAAGACAGGTTGCCACTAAGACAGGTTTGACTGTATGTGCGAAGCGCCAGAGTTCTTTAAGAAGTACACTGTAAGTTTTGGGGATTTTGACAATGTAACAAGATCCCTTTAAAACTCCTTGGACAGGGGAAAACCCCTTTTCTCGTAACCACATTAATCATCTAACTGTAAACAAGCTCTCTATTTGGTCGATAAAGATGATAAACCCATTGAAAGACAATTGATGTGCAATCAACAGACAGCCTTCAAGATAAATGTTTTAAGTGAAGAGTAACTTTGGCCTTAAAGGGATCTAGTAACTTTGTTGACATGTGCAAAAAGTGATGAATGGTTGATCAAATGTATACATATTGTTGTGATCTATATTATGTCAACTAAGAAATGTGTGAAAGTTTCAAGTAAAAGATGAATGTTATATGGCAGAGTAATGAGTGAAAATGCAAAGTGATAAACATGTGCTAACTTATTGCACTGACTTTGTACATAGTTATAACTATCCAGTAGATAGTTACAAATCTGAACATTTCAATCATACATATCTTTATATCGGAAGAGAATTTTGCAAAACTGAAACCAGTTCCATGCTTCTACTTATAGGTAATTATACAAATTATGCAAAATTACGAGAAATGCTAGAGTTTCAAGTAAGTTTTGAGGATTTACTACATCCCTTCAAAGTGATCCATTGCTTCAGAAGATTTGTCTAAACACATCATTGGAGACTTCCATCGTATTCCAGTATCATTGTAAGATTTGTCTGAATGATGTGCAATAGTTAGAGGGGTAGTACAGTTTTGGTAAGGCTGAACTTTAGTAACCAAAACCTGCACAATAACATTACAAACTAATATTTATAACCCCACCATGCTCGAAAGGTATACAAAAATACAAACGACTAAGTAAAAAGCCTGTTATCATTCAAAAAGCGCCATTAAAACACGAGAGGGCGCTCTCTAATAAGGCATTGGTTTCAACCATTTTTCATACAAAATTAGGCATGTGATGTTTTGTTGAAATAATGATTAAATAGAGAGATCATCAACAACTATTTTAAAACCGCTTTTGAACATTTTTGAAAAAGTGTAAGCATTTTTAAAATTTTTTCAAAAAATCATCGTATTTATTTGGGGCCCAAATAAATACGATCGGATATATTTATTGATATTTCATCCATTTATAAACCAATTTTGACCAAATAAAGTTTATTCTGCCATTAAAATTGCATGTTCTTTCAAATTCGACACTCAGTTTTTCATTAACTCACAAAAAAATTGTGTTGTGCAGCGCCCTCTCTACAAAAACTGAACTACCCCTTTAAACTAGAAAACACTGTTTACCTAAAGAAAAGTGGACATTTATGTCACATTTTATCCCCTTCTGCCCATTGATATTGGCTGCAATAGAAAAAGCATTCCTGGAACATTTTAAAATTTAATTCAATTATAAATATCTCCTTAATACTAAGGGAGACATCTTAAAGGGACTTGGTAACATTGTCCAAATCCTCAAAATACAATTGGAATTCTAACGGTTCCCTCATACGTTGTTGTATTCGAATTAACAATAAAATCATGGGACAGGTTTCGGTTTTTCTAATTTCCCTTTCGTTAACAAGATATTTACGATTGAAGTGTTCAGATGTAAAATAATCCAACGGATCACGAAAACCGTGTACAAAGTGAGTAAGTGAATATCACTAAATGCATTTTTGCTCATTACTCGGCCATATAACGTCCATTTGACTTGAAATTTTCACACAATACCCTGTGGACATATCAGATAACAACAATATACATTGTATCAACCATTCATCACTTTTTGCACATGTCAACAAAGTTACTAGATCCCTTTAAACATCAGTTAACCCGTTCACTACGAGATTCTGAAATCCCCATAGACTTTGTACATAGCCCAACCCGGTTCCCGTAAGCAACAGGTTTAAAAATTAAAGCAAAATTATATCTAAATCAAATCAAATTGTCTGCAAGAGAATAATTGTTAGCTTTGTAACTAGCACCTGACTTGGGTTTAAATCTAATTTCATAATTTCCGTGATAGTACACTATTTTGCATAAAATGTGACTGAAGAAAATGGGCATTTAAAGTTTACAGTACTATAATGTGTGTAAAAGACATGGCTGTAAAATTGAAACAAACATATTTTTGCCAATTATTGACCATTTTGTTATGATGCCTTTCGTATGGTATGTAAATCTACATTTTGATGTTTACCGACAAGTGCAGGGTTTGCTGTATCCGGTCACATATAGTCACAATAAAATATTGACTCTGGGATTCACTGAAGATCAAGAAGTGTTAAGACTAGAGAATGTGTATATCGTTCTAATAAATCTAATTTCATATTTTCTTTGTCTGTACTTTTTTGTACAAAATAATCAAGTGCCATGTTGCATACAGATATACAATCGATTGTAAGTTACAATTAATTGTAAGTCAGAAATTTTGCGCATTTCAACCAATCAGATTTGCGCATTTAGTCACATGGTCTGACTTACAATTAATTCCAACTTCACAATCGATTGATCTCTTTCTGCAACGAGGCCATTCATGAGATCTATAGTTAAGAAAAGTTTGTTACACAACTAACTAGTGGTCACGATCGGTCTCGTTTGTGTTTTTGTATTACACACCCCCCCCCCCCCCCCCACCTCCCTTAGAAAATCCTGGCTACAGGCCTGCTAGGCCCTGGGCAAGCGGGCTAATACTAGTCTAGCCCAGCATACTGGTACCAAATTCATGTTGTCTTCATAATATGGTTATATGCAGGTAAAATGTGATTTGAAATGGTGCCAATACTCCAATGTACTTCAAAATAATGCTGGTAAGTATGTGTCTACAGATCTATGAAACCGACATTGGTGAATTTACATGATGTAAATACTGCTGAAATATGATGGTAGTGGTACATCACACAGTACACATACAAGTATAATGATAGTTAACTAGACGCCAATAGAAACAATAAGCTGCTATTTAAACAATACGTTTGTTTGTCAACTTTAGATACCTAGACACTTCACAGTGACTTATAGACTAGTATGTCATGTATTAGAAATTGGTTATAATACACTATACACTGAATTTTGGTTCACTATGCTGACCTTGAGCATTCATTGGTGCATAATTACCATAGTAACATGAAAACAATGGCCCCAAATCTCATTGATGCCTAGATCGATAACATTTTCCTAGCATAATTTGTTATTCTGTAGACTATCTGGAGTTTATTTCACCCGATTCTGAAATCCCCATAAATGTTGTACATAGCCAACCAGCCAGGTTCCCATTTGAAGGCTTTTAAAAGTTCAAATAAAAACCAATTGTTTGTTCAATAAACATCTAAGAATATTTACCTAAATGGCTACATTTACTTCTCTTTCAGTCAGAAAGGGCACTCTTTCTAGGACAAACAGCTTTGCATTGATCGTAACCTCACTGATGCTTAAAGGCATTCATCTAAGACCTGTTTTTGCTGCTGCTGCTAATTATGATAATGATAATAATGAAGATGAAGATGAAGATGAAGATGATGACGATGATGATGGAGGAAATGAGAATCATGACAATGACACTAATAATGAAAGTGATGGTGACAAATAAAATTATATGTCAATGACATTAAAAACAATGTTGATGATGGTAGTAAAGAAGGTGACAATTGTGGTATTGGTGTTGGTGGTGGTGGTGGTGGTGGTGGCGGTGGCGGTGGCGGTGGCGGTGGCGGTGGCGGTGGCGGTGTCGGTGGCGGTGGTGGTGGTAGGTGGTGGTGGTGGTGGTGGTGGTGGTGGTGGTGGTGGTGGTGGTGGTGGTGGTGGTGGTGGTGGAGGTGGTGGTGGTGGTGATAGTGGTGGTGGTGGTGGTGGTGGTGGTGGTGGTGGTGGTGGTGGTGGTGGTGGTGGTGGTGGTTGTGATGATGGTGATGATGATAATAGTATTAATGAAGACCAGGCATGAAGATAATGGTGATTATGATTTTTTTAAAGAGGATGATCATTGATCATTCTGATGATTCTCATCATGCCACAAAAGATTCTTGCTAAGTTGTTTATGATGAGAGTGATGATGAGGGTAATTATGGTAAGGAGAATTCGGTAAAGAGGCGATGAGGAAAGGATGTATACTATAAGATGGGGAAAGAGATGTTGATGATGAGGATGGTGCTGGTGATAGTTAGCAGAGGAGGAAAAGGAAGAGGAAAGGGAGTTCAGAGGATAAAAACGAGCCTTGTGAATGAATGTGATAATGATCACGCTGATGATGCTATCTGGATGATGTTTTTAAAAAATTAAATAGTGATGATTATTAGAAAGATGATATTAATGATGACAATGATGATGATGATGATGATGATGATGATGATGATGATGATGATGATGATGATGATTATGATATTGATGATGTAGATGATGACAATGATAATGAAGAAGACGACGGTGCTGATGATGATGATGATATTGATTATATCAATGATGTCAATGATGACAATGATGGTGATGGTGTGGTTACTGGTAAAATAATAACTATGATGATGATGATGATTATGATTTATGATTTATGATGACAAAGATGACAGTGATGATAATGAAGATGATGATGATGATGGTGAAGATGATGATGATGATGATGATGATGATGATGATGATGATGATGATGATGATGATGATGATGATGATGGTGATGATGATGATGATGGTGATGATGATGATGATGGTGATGATGATGGTGATGATGGTGATGACGGTGGTGACGATGACGATGATGATGATGATGATGATGGTGATGGTGACGATGACGATGACGATGATGATGATGATGAACAAGAACATGAGGATGATGATGAAGAACATGATGATGATTGATATGATAACGAAGACAAGACTGATGATGATCGATGATCACAACCATGAAAACCTTGAAGAGACTGTGCTTGGTGATGATGAGGAAAAGGAGGAGGGCAGGAGGGTAGGGTGATTATATGAAGCTCTAGTACGGGAAGGGGATGCAACGAGGGGAGGATTTGGGTGATGTTACTTATAAATAGTAACTAAGAATAACAACATTTTCAATGTGACTGCGAAGCTGCAGTACTGTAGCATGCGCCGCATCTACGCGTCTACGATAGGGATCTCGTCTTCTCGACGGATCTGCCACCCAGATTCTACGGGGGGATAGCACCGTCGCATTGCGGAAGTCTTCGATGGAAAACATCGACCTGCTTTGCTTCTTCGCACAATCTGAACTCAAGATCTGATCAACAATGGAAGAAATCTTCCGTGATTTCTCCCCACTTTCACCTCTCTGCCGCAACCACAGATAAACACTCACCGAATTGGGTGCCTGACCATCGACTCAGTGCCATCTGAATTATCTCCTCCCACACCGTAACCAATGGAAACACGGGCAAATTGTTGATCTAAATTGGTTTTCCTGTCCTACATACTCCGTCCATTCACAACTTTCACTATGCGTAATAAAATCACGCATGTAGTTCGCATTCGTTTTGCAATCGAGAGATCTCGGAGGCCATGCCAAGTGCATGCAATGCACGCACGTTTGTAATGTTTTGGTTTTGCTACGTACTGTGCATAAAAGGTGCTAAAATAAAAGGGACTAAATGATGGGTTATAGGTCAAGGTTTTGAATTTCACTTTCTCTATAAATTCGTTAGCTGGGATATGGTGGACAGCGTATCCAGCCCCCACCAAGGGTCCACTCCCCCACCCCAAGTCCTCCCTCCCCCACCAAGGGTCCCCTCCCCCACCCCAAGTCCTCCCTCCCCCACCCCAAGTCCTCTATCAGTTTGGAGACCACAAACTCATGGCACACGCACTGCATGCATTGCGGTTTCTAGATCCCAATTTCACATGATTTCTCATCTGTCATAATTATGATGTTTTAGTAATTTTCTAGAAATTCTCAAGTATCGCTTCTGATACTACGATTTTAAGTCCCACCATGGAAGTAGGAGTTTAACTCCCATATCCTTGGGCCCACCATATAGGGGGGGGGGGGGGGGGGGGGGGGTGTGGTCCAACCTGCGAGTGCGAACCTCGAGTCGCTTCTGATACTACGATTTTAAGTCCCACCATGGAAGTAGGAGTTTAACTCCCATATCCTTGGTCCCACCATATAGGGGCCCGTGGTGAGGGGGGGGGGGGGGGGGGGGGGGGGGACCAGACGGCGTCGGCCTCCGGTAGCTTTAGGATAAACGAGCAAACGGCAAACGAGCAAATAAGCAAATAATACAAAATAGATTTCCGCGCCTGGGGCCGGCCGCGAATTTTTAAACCGGAGGATGGCAACTGGAGATTGATGAATTATTCATAAGCAGCGATGTACGTCAAGGGCTATCATGAATATGCATTACTTGGATTAGGGTTTGAATGAATTTGAGGATTATGAGACCCTTCTGACCATCGGCAACTTGCGTGGCCTAATGGTCATGCTGTGGACTTCAACACTTCTTGATAACATGGGTTCAAATCCCCTGTTCTTCTTTTCTTTTGCCATAATAAGTGTTGAGTAGCGGTTTATTTAGTAAATGTATATCATGCACAGTTTTCACTAAGGTCTGAAAACTGTGCCCAACATCACTGCGCATGCTCACTGCTTATCTCCAGTTGCCATCCTACGGTTTAAAAATTCGCGGGTCGGCCGGGGTGGGTGGGTGGTGGTGGTGGTGGTGGTGGTGGTGGGGGGGGGGGGGGTACTCGGGCCCAGGGGAGTATTTTATTTATTAGGTTATTATTAGTTCCAGCCCCTTGATATTTAAAGGGAATAACAGTTTTGTTATAGAGGACGCTTCAAGAATATGATAATTTGGTGTAAGGTAATGAAAAACTAAGCCTTTTGTGCATTTGGAAAAGCACATAATTTTAAAGACAAAATCAACTTTGTTTCATTCAAACGGTTCACGGAAACAGCTGAAATATTCACAAATTATCTGATTGGAATATATGTTGGGGCATTAATGTTGGGGCCCAACATTTACTAGATCATTTAAGAAAGTAATTTTTTAATTCTGCACTTTTGAGATAAAAAAGTGGTTTTACACTATTTTGGTGATCTTTCTATTTTGTAACCAAACATCAGATTCACATTCTGCCACATATTTTATTTTTTTTACATTCAGGTGTCTGAAGGGCGCCTTATTGTGTTAACGTCTGCTTTAAACAAAAATTAAAACAGCCCTGTAACTTAGCCGTTTATATGTTTTTCTATACCATTCAAGCATTATTGCAATATTACTATAAGTTTTTTTCATAATAACTTACAAGTTTGAATTACTAAAATTAAATCTGACCAGGCTGTGCGATCCCTTTAAGGCAATGCCCCGTAAATCCAGATGCAAAAGCCGATTCAAAGCCTTCACAAATATTATCCTCGCAAATGTTATCTTCTCAATGTTAACAGAAGTTTTTATTTTAATTAAGTTTTGAAACCTATACTTTTGAACGAAAATAGTCATTCATTTTGTGAAATTGAGTTTGGATTATGAAACACAACCATGCACACAAAACAAAAATGTTCACCTTTCAGCTACCTTCTGATTTGATCATTATAAATTATAATCCAATGATTATTGAAAGTGGTAGCACAGTTTTGGTTGAGAGGGCGCGTCAACAAATATTTTCTTTGTGAGTTAAAAATGTAAAACTAATATTTGAAAAAGCACATGCTTTTAAAGACAAAATAAACTTTTCTGATCAAAATCTGTTCAGAATGAGCACTCATATCCATCAATATATCCGATTGGAAAAAATGTGGGTCCCATGTTATTTAATTATTAAAACATTTATTCAAATCTACACAATGTAATTTTGAAAAATATACCAAACTGGCTTTTAAATGTTATTTTTAATTACCTCTTAATTAAATCATAATAAACAAAACACACTCATGATTTTTTATACAAAAAAGGTTGAAACACGAGTAATTCGAATTATTACTCACTCGGCTTTTCAAGCACTAAGCCCGTATTCATTAAATTACAATGCTTAAACTTATATGATCTTGTTTTGTTTGACACTTGGGTCCTCATGTTTAAATGTATGAATAATCTAGCTCCTTGCTCATTTAGTGCTATATTTACAAAAACGACAAATGTACTCATAATACACGTCAAAGCCAACACCTGTACCAACCTCTCGCTCGCACTATACTGTCTCACTTAATTCATTTCATTTTAAAGGTATAAAATAATGGAATAGCCTATATAGACGCTGACATTAAACTTAGTTCAACCTTATCAAAGTTTTAAAAATTAAGTAAACATATTATGTTGCTCACTAGATTAATACCCAAAACTATAATTAGTCATTTGAAAGTAAAACCACATTGTTTTATAGTAATGATAATTTAGTTATATTTGTAAGTATTATTATATGAGTTGTGTCCATATCTGCTGTTATATGCCTAATCTTGTATATTGTCGTGCATTTGTATTCCATTCCTATTCCTTATACTTCACTCTAATTCTACTCCTTGACCCTTTTACTCCTTCTTTTATCTTCTGCTTTCTTTCAATTCCTAATCTGTTTTCTCTATTATCGTGTGTATGCGATGTATTAGTGGTTTTGTCTCATGCAGTTATGCTTAAATTGAAATTATTTGTAAAATTGTATTTAGTTAATAAGTTTATTATGTTTTTAAGGTGCCCCGCTTACAAGCTTTGCTTTCAAGGGGCACTTCAACCATTTGTTGATTTTCTTGTATTTTATGTATTTTGATATTTGGTTGAAATAAATGAAATGAAAAATGAAATGAAAGGTGTCTGAAGGGCTTCCTTTTGCGTTAACGGCTTTTATTATTATGAATGGAAACAGTCTTTGACCTTACCTGTTAATATGTTTTTATAGAATTACTATAAAATCATGGTTTAATTAACTATTTAATGAGAATGTACAAGTTTTAGTTACCAAAATTCCGTTTCAGACGTCTGGATCTGTAAATAATTTTGATTGGGTGTTAGTTGCGTGATAGTACAAACACTCGAGTGAATGTGATTGAGTCTTTTGTATGTGTGTGACTGTGTGTGTGTACGTGCTATTGATTCTATGATTATTTTGTTCCTTGACTAATATAATAAAAATACGTTTCAACTGGAGCATTATACCGTATATTTTGTTGTTATGGTTTGTATGTGTTATTGTATTGTTTTGTCTCTTATTCATTGAAATAAATAGGAATTATATTGCCATTATAAATTTGACTGAAATTTGATGAATAGTGAACCAGGAAACTGCTGATCGTGTATTAGATTTGTTTAAATATTAATTTCTACCTGAATAGATTAATATTGCATGTGATTTGTGATTATAACATTATTCATGTATTTTTGCTGTAAACGGGTCCTTCGTGATAAACATTACGTAACCATAATCACCAGAATATTATCCTGTATTATTATCATTATCATTTGTTAAAATTAATTATATACATAATGTGGGCTATATATACCTCAGGCAAAAACACTTGTTATCGGCCAGTTTAGATGGTGAAGATGATTGTGTTGTGTTATGTCAAGTAAAACTGTGAGATAGCGTTGAATCAATGCGCAATAAATCACTGTCGGATAATTGGAGTTGTAAAAACGATTTGTATGATCAAAATAACTTTTGTTACATCACTTGGGAAGTTGGGATGCGTGTAACTATTGATCTAAAACTTATTGTTTACTTATTATGTCTGCATGGGGACTCCAAAATTCACTAAAAGGCACTAAATCCACTTGTTTAAATGTTGTAGAAAAACAGGTTTCTTTGTCAAACTTTGTACACATGCCTGTGGGAATATCAAAATGTGAGGTCCCATATTTGCTTTTGATTGTGTAACTTGTCCTAAAATTTTGATTTCTAGATAGCACCGTCGCTTGTTAAATTCCTAGTATCGTTAACTCAATTTTTTATTGAACATGGATTTAGCGCCTTTTGGAACCAATCTCTTTATATAACAACTTCTAATTTGTCCCACGCTTTGGGGTGCAAAGTCTCCACCCAAAATAATTATTTCTGCCCCACGACATGTTACGCTATTGAAATAATTATGTACATGAGGAAATGAAATACAAAACAAACAAATCATCGCCTTTTAATGTATGAATATACCTCCCACCGAACGATGCTTTTAAACAGCAACGTGAGAGATTCGGTTTGATGATGCTTGGGGTCCATAAACAGGAATAACTTTTTCGGTGTAGTTGATGTATAGTTGAAGAAATCGAGTTTTTTCGTTCTTCAGGAAGGGTACACATTTTACCCTTAAAACATCAACATGCGAGCTTCTTGCGTGCTTCTGGTAACATGTTTGGTTGTTGGGCATTTCATTCAGCAATCACAGGCGCAACCTTCAACAAATGGTAAGTTTATATGATTAATTTTGTTTGGATACTGTTATAATAATGCTTGTGTGCATTATGTTCTTTAGACAAAACTCATTTTTAAAGATTGTTATAATTATTGTTGTGGGGTATTGAATATTTCAAAACATTATACTGAATGTACTAATGCAAACAAAAATGTTGAAAAGGGCTTATCTAAAAAGGAGGTCGATATGACACAAAATTCGATAATTTTGAACCAGCCGTTAAAAAGCCGTTTTAAATGCTTCCTCTTTGCAAAAATTTAATGTAATATTTTTAAATATTTGTTGATCATCTCTCTATCTAATCACTATTTCAACATAACATGCACAATATTTTATTTAAAATGGTTGAAACCATTGAGTTTTTAGAGAGCGCCCTTTTGAGTTTTAAAGGGGTAGTTTAGTTTTGGTAAGGCTGAACTTTAGTAGCCAAAAGCTGCACAGTTACATTATAAACTAATAGTAATAACTCCACCATGCTCGAAAGATATACAAAATTACAAACGACTAAGTAAAAAGCCTGTTATCATTAAAAAGAGCCATTCAAACACAAGAGGGCGCTTTTTAAAAAGGCATTGGTTTCCACCATTTTTCATACAAAATTATGCATGTGATGTTTTATTGATATAATGATTAAATAGCGAGTTCATCAACAACTATTTTAAAAACGCTTTTGGAAATATTTGAAAAAGTGCAAGCCTTTTTTAAATTTTTTTCTAAAAATCATCTAATTATTTGGGCCCCAAATAATTATAAGATCAGATATATTTATTGATATTTCAGCCGTTTCTCGGTCGATTTTGACCAAATAAAGTTTATTCTGCCATTAAAATTGTATGTTCTCTCAAATTCGACACTCAGTTTTGCATTACCTCACAAGAAATTGTGATGTGCAGCGCCCTCTCTACCAAAACTAAACTACCCCTTTAACATCTCTTTTTCAATGATAACAGGCTTTTTATTTAGTAATTTCTTAGTTTGTTTTTCGAGCATGGTGGAGTTATAACTGTTAGTTTGTAATGAAATGGTGCTGTTTTTTTGGTCAGTTTAACCAAAACTGTACTCTCTTTACCAAAACTCAACTATGGCTCATGACAACCATTAACAGTGACATGATTCGATGAAAGTAGGCATTGTTGATCGGTGTTATTTTTAATTTGAAGATAACCCATGCACTTTCTAATTATATACTGTACGTATATCTTATTCAAAATGGTTGTTTTGTGTAGGCTGTTTTGAATATGATTACATGGCATTTAGTAGAGAAATATCAACCATATTATATCAAAGTGACAGTATTGTATATCAGTATGATTCACATGGTCGTATTATTGATATACATTATAATGTGTTAACTTATCGTTAAATATTAAATATGTTGTTTTATCCAGCCATACATAGTCATAAGTATAGGTACATGTATGTAGCTTTTGTGTAAAGTCCAATGTTGTACAAAATGTTTTGGTTATACAGAAATATTGACTTCAAAAATATAATTTGCATGTGAATAATATGATTAGGCAGGGACCGCGGAATCAGGGGGCTGGGGGGCTGCAGCCCCCCCCCCCCCCCCACACTTTTTTTGGCTTAAAACAAAGAAATACATAAGCATAAAATAATGAAATATATAACAGTTAAAATGTGGTCAGCCCCCCCCCCCCCCCCCAATACTTTCAAAACCATTCCGCGGCCCCCGTTAGGTATATTAGTTTAGGTATATGTTCCACTGTAGACTGGGTGTAGACTATAATCAGTCAGTAACTTACATGTAATTTTATCCGTTATATCAGTTGTAAGATACAGAAATTTCGTTATTGCATATTTTGTAAGAGCTGCCAAAACCAAAATTAATATATCCCTTTAAATTGTCGTCGTATTTCTGATGTATCTACAAAACATTATCAAGATTGTCAAAATCAAATGATTTATGAAAAAAGAATGATTGACCTAATTTACATAAACAACCGTAATTATGTAAGTGAGTTTAATAACTCAAACATTGAATATCCATACACTTTTAAAAGAATTGGGCAAAATTGGACAGTATGTTGCCCAACTATGTTGCCCAACACTGGGCAACATACTGTCCACACAACTATTGGTTAAAATCTGCCCAACTGATGTTCACTTGAAGGCTCAATTGGTTAATAATTGCCCAGAATTATGAATCTTTTTAACCAACCAACAATTACCCAACTAAATTTACCCAAAATTTTAAGAGTGTATGCTATACACCTATACTTGACACTCATGTACATTTTCGCAGTTATCGGGAAGAATGCCCACCGCACACTACACGATCCGACGAACGATTCAGTATCTGAACAACATGCATGTAATACACGCGCATGGCTTTAGTTCAGACACTCAGTTGTTCGTCGGATCGGACTCGGATCGTGTAGTGTGTGGTGGGTTTAAGGTTGGGCCCTGGTAGAGAGACCTCAAACAGCCTGACCTTTTTGGGGCTGAGGCATGACGTCATTTGGTTTCATTTTCTCGATTGATTCCTTTATTAAACCCACCCGCATCAAACCGGCATTCATGATATTCCTATTGTCTGATATTTCCTTTAGAAATAAATATTGTTGTTCGACTGGTTATGGAACGAAGCCAAGCCCAGGCCTGAGGCTATAATGGTAAAACGGTTTATGCGGAAATCATGTCATGTTTCTTTCCCCCTTTTCATTATATTTTCGGAGGGCATTAAACTTCTTATTTAAAGGTACTTAGTAAACATTGTCCAAATCCTCAAAATCCAATTGTAATTCTGCAAATAAAATATGTGCACTTGATTTAATGTCTACATGGCTTGTCAAACGTAATCTCAATGCTGTAATACCAACGATCACATAAATTGTTAATTGCTCTATGGAAAACGGTGTTTTCCCTAGTGTGCTAAAGGAAGCACTTGATACCACATCTTAAGAAACCAACCTTAGATCATTCTGAGCTTGGAAATTATAGACCAGTTTCAAACGTTGCTTTCATGTCCAAGGTGGTTGAAGTAGCTGTCTCTAGACGACTCATTGCTCATCTAGATGAGTTTGACTTACAGGAAGAATTTCAATCAGCTTACAAACGCCATCATAGCACGGAATCGGCCTTACTTCGTGTCAAACATGACTTTCATCAAGCAATTGACCGAAGGCAGGGAGTGATTCTGGTGCTGTTGGATCTGAGTGCAGCGTTTGATACCATTGACCATGAAATGTTGATAAAGCGTTTAAAAACGCAATTTGGTATTTGTGACACTGCTCTGGAATGGTTTCAATCGTACCTGAGTGATCGGTCTTTTCGAGTCTCTGTTCAGGATCGAACTTCAGACAAAGTACCTCTCCAATGTGGAGTCCCGCAGGGCTCTGTACTCGGGCCTTTACTTTTTATTATGTATGTGAAACCGCTTGGAGATATACTTAAGCGTCATAATGTCCAATATCACATATTATGCTGATGATATTCAATTGTATCGTACTTTTGATCCAAAGTGTACTCACAGCCTTCAAAGCGAACTTAAGATTATTGAATATTGTATCGAAGAAATCAACAACTGGATGATTATTAATATATTAAAGTTAAATGAAAACAAAACGGAAGTGCTCTTGATCTTGTCTCCCAAACTTAGCCACTATCTTTCACAAGAGGTTAAAGTCTCTGTCTGTAGCACTCAAATTGCGGCTTCAACTACAGTCAGAAGCCTAGGGGTTGTGTTTGATTCCTCGTTGTCCATGTCTGACCAAGTTACAGCGCTATGTAAATCTGTCAATTTTTATTTATATATTATATCAAGTCCATTTAACTTGAAATGTTCACACAACACTCAGTGGACATATTCCATTAATAAACAACAATATACATTGTATTATATTAAATATTTTCACAGCGGCTCAAACATGCACTGAACATTCGGTGTTTATTTATGTTGGGATAAGGTAAATTATTTAATATAATCAAATTCACCCAACCTAAGAATCATTCATTTGATAAAATATACATTGTATCAACCAGTCATCACTTTTTGGACATGTAAACAAAGCATCAAACAGGCAAGTGAAGAGAAAGACCTTCTTCTAAACACCAAAAAGTCAAAAATAATGGTTGTCGATAGAGATAATAATAACACTGACTTCACCATAGCTGGAAATAAGATTGAAGTAGTAAATCGGTTTGAGTACTTGGGTTCAATTATCACTAACAAAGGAGAGAGCACCACAGAAAAAGAAGAAGGATGGCAATGGCGAGATCAACAGCACATCTGGAAGAGCCGAGGCCTATCTCTCAGTCTGAAGGTTCGTTTGCATCAAGCAACTTCTTTCTCTATTGCGACGTACGGAAGTGAGTCCTGGGCCATGACAAAGAATGACAGAAAGAGAGTTGATGCCTTTGAAATGTGGTGCTACAGGAGGCTGTTGCAGGTGTCATGGAAAGATAAAAAGACAAATGTGTGGGTTCTGGGCAAGATTGGAACAGACTTGACCATCAGAAGGGGAATCATGAAAAGAAAACTAAACTATTTTGGGCACATTGTTAGGAGATCTGAAGGTGTTGAGAAGCAAATACTGCAAGGAGCAGTCGAAGGAAAACGGGGTAGAGGTCGTCCACCAATATCTGACTGATGATATCAAGAAAGTGTCTGGACAAGGAATGAAAGGTGCAACACAAATGGCAGGTGAAAGAGTTGCATGGTGTGCTCTCGTGAAGA
This sequence comes from Echinarachnius parma, assembly GCA_037951105.1. Classification (NCBI taxonomy): domain Eukaryota; kingdom Metazoa; phylum Echinodermata; class Echinoidea; order Clypeasteroida; family Echinarachniidae; genus Echinarachnius; species Echinarachnius parma. Next base: position 64,032 of record JBAMJV010012212.1, read on the forward strand.
CCACAGCAGCGCTTTACAGCGCCACCTGAAGTTGATGATGATGAAACAAAGCTACCATTAACCATCTTCATGAACTTAGAAGTGCTTATTGGGATTTTGTGTCCCATATACATACCAGGGGCCCTAGACATCCGTTTATATTAATATTAGTTTATGTATTTTAGTTATGATTTCATTATGATTATGTTTATTGTTATTATTAGTACGATCATGACCATGGGTAATATGAGGTAAAATTACATTTTTCTTTTAGACGAATTTACCTCATACAACTTCGAGCCAAATTTGAAATATTACTTTGTGAATAATAATTCTACAAACTATTTCTTTTAAAGCGCATTTTAAATGATTTCTGGTCCCCCAAATTAGTTATTTTAAAAAGTGTTCACAGAGATTCACGTATTCATGGGCAGCCGATTGTGACACCGGGTGGGTACGACTTATGAGGCATACTAATAATCCAATATTTTAAAATTGAACAATTGCATCACTTGGTATTATACAATTCTCGTGTTTCTTTTTCGAATCTCGACCCACCCATTCAATCATTATTCTTTGCATAATATTCCCTATAGACATTGCTATTCGTCTGGTTGGGGGTCTGACGCTGGAAGAAGGGAGGGTCGAGCTGCTTCACGACGGAGAGTGGGCAACCGTCTGTGACCGTGGCTGGGACAGAACAGACGGTCATGTGGCCTGCAGAATGTTGGGTTTTGACGGAGCGATCAGCGAGACAACATCGGCGGAATTCGGGCAGGGTTCGGGCGTTATCTTGATGAGCGACCTCCGATGTGCTGGCAATGAGTCGAGCCTCCTGGAGTGTCCCAGTACGGGCCCAGAGGGGCATAACTGCACCCATTCGGAGGATGCCGGAGTTAGGTGTCTAGGTAAGTACAAAAGTATTCTCCCTACATGACAATGCGTCGCCGTTTAAAGGGACATTCCCTCTTTTGCAAGCCAAATTTCAAAAGTTGCGAGGTTATTGTCTTATATGAAAGAAAATGTCATTTGATAGCATGCCTGAACAAATTAGGGCTTGCATTTTTTTGTTCGTGGAGTTATAGACCGTAAACTAATAAACTGTCGGACGACGGTTTATTGTGCATTATATGTACTATATTCACCCAGTGAAGAAGTTCGCACACAAATTCCACGAAGTACCACAACGCTATGCGTGACCCCTGAAACAGCATATCAAGGACAGATCCTGTGCAATGGCACAAGTATCTCCAGTTCGTGAGACGAGCGATGGGAAACCGCTGAATGAGACATCGAACAGTTCACAAGCAAGTACAAATGAAAATAAACCGTCAATAAGATATAAACAATTTCCATGCGGTTTATGCAATAACTCTGTAAAAAAGAATCAGAAGGGACTGCTTTGCACAGAATGCAAAAGATGGATTCACATATTACTGTGCAAGTGTACCTGTTGAGTCGTGTAATAACATTTCAGAAAATTTCATTGATTGGAAATGTCCTGCATGCTTACTCAAAGAATTGCCATTTTACGAAGAGAACATTTTTGACTCACGTGAAAAAGCATCAAATCGAACTTTAAAATGTAAAAGACTTATCGATGGAGTGAAATTTGATATGCTGACTGACACAGGTTTAAAATGTGTTCAGTTAAATATTGTTAGTTTGACTAAAAATTTTGATGAATTAAAATGTATGCTGTTAGGAAATGATATTCATATTTGTGCTCTAAATGAAACTAGACTTTGTACGAACATTATTGACAATGAAATTAATATACCAGGTTATTCAATCACACGCAAGGATAGAAACAGGAACGGCGGGG